>JAHIAM010006826.1:0-52647 GCA_021605205.1 Aegilops longissima
GGCCATTTGGTCTATCGCACTAACCAACTCGTGGGAAAGATATGGGCACTTTCGGCGTCGTGGTATCGGCGAAGCCTTTGTGATGTCGATGGCGGCGGCGAGCACAGATTGGTGGAGCGCACTGCTAGGCTAGGTCGCTTCGGCGCCCGCATAGCGTCTGGCGTGCAATGGGCGATGGGCGGACCCTGCGCCATAGGATTTAGGCTGGTGTGCTGACCTCTTTGTTGTGCCTAGGTAGGGCTGCGGCGTGTTGATCTTCGAGGCGGGCATGACCGAGAAAGTGTGTCGGCGAATGGGATCGGCGTGTTGGGTTATGTGGTGCACCCTGCAAGGAAGTTTATCTATTCGAATAGTCGTGATCTTCAGTAACAGGACGACTTGGAGTTGTACCTTGACCTTATGACAACTAGAACTGGATACTTAATAAAACACACCCTCCCAAGTGCCAGATACAACCCGGTGATCGCTCTAGAACAGGGCGGCGAGGAGGGGATCGCCGGGTAGGATTATGCTATGCGATGCTACTTGGAAGACTTCAGTCTATTCTCTTCTACATGCTGCAAGATGGAGGCTGCCAGAAGCGTAGTCTTCGATAAGACTAGCTATCCCCCCCTCATTCTGGCATTTTGCAGTTCAGTCCACCGATATTGCCTCTTTACACATATACCCATGAATATGTAGTGTAGCTCCTTGCTTGCGAGTACTTTGGATGAGTACTCACGGTTGCTTTTATCCCCTTTGCCCCTTCACTTCTACCTGGTTGTGCGCAACCAAATGCCGAACCCGGGCGAGGCGCATACCGTCGGCGGCGACTCCTACTACGGAGGAGCCTACTACTACGTGCAGCCTGCGAGGCGGCGACCGAGAGTAGTTAGGAGGATCGAGCGGGAGGCCTGCGCCTCTTCGATCTGTATCCCGGTTTGTGCTAGCCTTCTTAAGGCAAACTTGTTTAACTTATGTACGTACTCAGATATTTTTGCTTCCGTGACTTCGTCTATGATCGAGCACTTGTATTCGAGCCCTCGAGGCCTGGCTTGTATTATGATGCTTGTATGACTTATTTATGTTTTATAGTTGTGTTTTGATATCTTCCGTGAGTCCACGATCTTGATCGTATTGCGTTTGCGTGCATGATTAGTGTCACGATTGAATCGAGGCGTCTGAAGTTGATATCGAGCCGACTACTGTAAAATTCCCTTTCCAACTCCTTGGCGAAGTTGAGTCTAGTCATTGAAAAAGTTTTTACTAACATGGTTGTGCGACTACGGATTGCGTCGCCATTAGGTGGTATTAGGATCTTTTACTCCTTGTCTATACTCTGGGACTCTGATCTCTCTTCTATTAGGGTTAAATGAATTTTGCTAACTCTAACATTAGGATCTCGTGATCACTTCCACCGGAGAGCCCCTTGTTACGAAGACCTTTCTTTGCACTAAAAGATTCAGAAGTTACTCCACGATGTTCTCCCGAGACGCTTGTGCCCACGGTCTTTGCAAATTCCCTACCACTATTATATCCGTATGGATAACTGCATACACATGCCTACATTCAATCCCATTGATCTTGTTATTACAAGATACCCCGAAATTCTCTCTATTGTTCCAAGAATACTTTGAGCTTACTGCCCTGCAGTTCTTGCCTCATGAATACCCCCTACGGATAATTCCTCGCACTTCCGAGTATCCGTTTTTCCCCCGTTGTTCATATGATGCACAAGATACATTAAGATGTTATCTGATCTTCCGGCAATCCTCTGCCCGCTATTGCTCTGCAGTTGTGTGCTTGCATTTTGACTGCGTTCCTTAAGACCAGCAATATTCATTTAGTGTCCCTTGTCATTATCATTTCGAGTCCCTTGATTCAATATGTTGCAAATGTTGCAATCCTTAATCTGATCCTAGAATTCATCCTTTCGGCTCAGACGTCATTTTAAACATGAGCTGGATCTCGACCAGTCAAATTGTCATCGATTGTACCCCTAAGCCTACTCAACTTATCCATCCTTGATCGGAGCGTTGCTTCTGATCCCCTGATTTGGAAGTCATAATTCTTTTGCATTTGAACTTTGAATTAGTCAGATGTTTCTATAATCAGATCTCATTGCATTCTTCTTCCTCTGGTTGAGTACCGATACTCACATCAGCTTCATTGTGGATCGCCCGATCCATTGTTGGATTTCATCCGACATCGTCCTACATATTCAATAACCTTGTGAGCCTTTCCACGGGTATATAACGCCTTTGGTAAATTGTATCCTCTGCTTTGACAACCATGCTCTACTTTTGAGCTTGTGTTATTTACTTCTGAAGTTCGTGGTATATGTTCCTAAGAAGCCCCATTGGGTTGAACCTATGCCTTCCCTAATATGTGTGAACCCGAAAGTTATATGGGTTATACACTACTGCCGCTTCATCAGATAACTTTTCAACACTACAACTTCGATAACGAGAAGTGAATGGATGGTCATGCATTGGAGAAGTGGGAGTCGACCTTGAACTTTGTGTTCATGCCCATGGACACGATGTAGATCCTATCATGAAAGCTTCTTGTAATAATAACTATTTCCTTGATATAATATGCTTTGGTATCAGTGAATTGATCCTTTGCAATCGTGCTTCCGACTGTATGTTCTTTTTGATCCCATTTCTCGTGCAAGTTTAAGCACTTGTCTTCTATGGATCAATACCCCGGTCCAACCTCTACTTTGATCTGGCATCGAGTATTACACTCTTGTATCTCGAGAATATCACCAAACTACATAACTTCTTGTGAGTTCTTCATCAACTATTATTTCTTGATGATTCCAATTTTCTCCGGGTTTTGAGTTGTTTGTCACTCGAAACACCGATAACTGAATCGAGTCCGTTCTACGGTTCAACTACTCTTTGTAATCCTTATTACCTGCGAGTTGTACTCGCTGATGTCATTCCCAACCGATTGGCTACATCATCATCGTCATGTTAAAGCTTAAACTGTGCTACCTGGTCCTTATGCCCAGAGCACAACTTTTGATGATGAGCTAAGCTTACATCGATCTTCCTTGTCTGAGTGTTTCACCTCAAACAACAAGCTTGATTCCGAGTTTGTGTCGTATCCGTGGTTTCAATAACTTTTAGCTCCATCCTTCCTTTTGCTTGATGTCGTCAATGAGCGATTATATCCTCATGAAACCTCTCGACAATTGTGTCATGATCATCATCAACATTCTGAGCTCTTCCAAGATATCAATTGAATTCATGATGAGAAATACCATCCTTGCCCTCGATGATTTGTGTTGTCATCGACCACATTATTGCCTTCCCTCCAACACAAACTTGTTCGTGTTCTGTGTTATACATTGAATCCCTTGCTATCCAGCATTTATTCTTCTTTACCTTGGATTATTACCATCTTTTATATCAAGAATGTCATGAGGATTACTCCACCTCTTAAGAATTCTTGGTATAGTGACACTCTCACCATCACCATTCTTTCTTGGTCCCCGTGTTGCTTCCAACAAGTGAACGGTGTTGTTTGGATTCTGCCCTTCTAGAAACCCTCTTGCTTTGAAGTTAATGGTCGACCGTTCATTCTTAGACTATTGATTATTGAATCACCATTCCGAGGTTGGTCGTGCAACCCAGCCCATATTCGGGTGCACCTTTCAACCAATGTTTAATTGTGTATGTTTTCCTCGAGCATACATCATTATACCATTTGATCTGACAAATGTTATCTCCTTGTTCACATAATTGTGGAAATCCATCTTTTATTAATCTCGATAAATTGCCGCTGATTCCATCAGCCACCCCCTCATCCTCTCCTTGGTTTAATGATGATGAATCCTTGTCTTCGAACTCACTTCCATAGTCATTTCCCAAGAATCTTACATTGTCATCTCGTCAGTTGGTGTTGCACCTTTTCTTCTCAAGCATCCTGAGCCTGAGGTATCCTGACGCCAATCGAATCTGAATCTCGGTCAGATATGATGGTTGGAATATATTTCCAAGAGTTATAACATTGGTCTTTTATATGACCCGGTAAGATGATGTCATGCCCAGCGCACCTGGCCGTAGGACCTATTGTTATAGTTCCCTTCTTAGCAAGGCTAACCATTCTTCCATGAGGAAATTGTGAGACTTATTCTATAAGTTGTTCCTGATGAATCCTTTGTATATCCAAGTCCGACCTTTGCTTGAAGACCGTGTCAATGCTATCTCGAAGCATGTCTGTGATACTCCGATTTTCAACAAGAACATTTAAAGCCCAATGCTAAATGTTTCTTTATCAATTATCCAAACACCATTGTATGGGTAATGTCATGAAATTTCTCTCCCCTTACCTAAAGGGTTTTCTACATTATTTCCTGTCATGGATATCATATTCTGCTTGTCCTTGGGAAGGATATACCCCTGAAATATGTGTTTAAACACATTTTCCTTTCCATTGGTTTTTGTTTAAACCTTCTTGTGATCTATATAAGCATTAATATTTCCCTGCTTATGTAAACACCTCGGTGTACCATCTTGTCTGGTGTAACCCTTTTACTATTGTTGATGACATTCCGGTAGCCACCGATGGACGAGAACTTTGCCTATTGGTCCGCCTCGTTCAACGAGCAGGAAATGGTTCTCTTCGTCCCTCGCCCTTAGTACCGATGATGTTGCCGTCATAATTGACAGGCTATCCTCTGACATGCCTTGCTTACATGATCACGCAAGATGTCACCACTCCTACTTTTAACCCACATGGTGGGCCCATAACCCACAGGTCCACTGGATCGAAACCTGACTCTTCTTTATAACCCGGATTTTAATGTATCCTTTGCACCTGGCTTCGTATGTGATTCATGAGCTGAATGCTATACCATTATTCATCCTGGAATCAAACACCATGTTTGATGTAGGGCGGAACCCTATGGGGCCGATCTTTCACGTTTGGAGTGGATCCTACGGGAAAACACGAAGAACGCCCGGAAGAACACAAGGGAAATCACGGGGAGGAACGAGAGAAACACTCAACCAACAAGGAATCGATCACACAAGGGCTAGATCACCGAAAGCACAAGGTAACACATGATCCAAAATCAACAAAGGAAGGATACAAGGGTAGCTGTTCTTCTCCGTGAGGAGGTCTTGGTTGTCTTCTCCGGATGGAGGCCTTGAATCCAGTGGATCTTCTCCGAAGAGCCACGGTCCCTCACGTGGAGTAGATCCGGAGCGGATGAGCGAGCTCTATCTCTAAATGAGCTATCACAATGCTAACCCTAAACCGTAGGTAGGAGAAAGTATATATAGTTCACAGGCGAAAGGGTGCACGGGCCTCGGCCCAAGTGGCTCTTGCCAGCAGGCAGGGCGGAAGTTCAGGCGCCGGCGGGTCGGGTCAGGTCCGGCCTAACCCGAAAGTTAAGCGCAGGTGGAGCAGGGATGGCGTCCAGGGCGGAGGTTTGAGGCGGAAGGTCAGGTGGACCGGAGGTTCGGGCTAACGAAGTTAGCACGCCCGAGGCTGGTCGATGTCGTCCGGAGGCGAAGCTCGGGTAGTGTTGAGGATACAACTACTGGTGTGAACCGCCCGGAGGCTCGGTTTACCCTCGTCGTGATCGAGCCCATATGGAGCTGGAGCCGAAGGAATTAAGATCCATACATGTAAACCGCCGTAGTGCTATAACTTGTATTGTAAGACAAGAAAGGAGAGACCAAGCGGACTCTTGGATGAGCGGATTGGGATTCATAAGCCAGCCGAGGCGTTAACCCGTGTATATAAGGGGCGACCGGCGGCGAGTTAGAGACAAGAGATTGAGGCCAAGGCAAAGCTATTGCTCCCTAGTGGCGAATCATATCAATCACCACAACTGGGCGTAGGTTTTACCTTCATCGAAGGGCGAACGATATAATTCCGTGTCTTGTGTCGCATTAACCCCTCTAGGTTAACCCGTCACGATGGCCTGCGACTAAGTCCTTTCATGAGGACATCTGCGTGACAATTCCACGACGGTTGGCGCCCACCGTGGGGCTATCGCCGCGATGGTTTGATGATCTTAGAGGGCAAGTTCGAGGACTCGAAGGCTATCTGATGGGCGGATGACTAAAAGTCGTCGCGGCAAACTCTACATCGGCGATGCGATTTGGGGCCCGAGGCCAGCTCGGTTGAGTATGGATACGGGTCCCCTTTTGCGGTATACTGCGTGTTCATCGGCAAGATTGGCGAGTCGAGCACTGGGCGGACGTCTGCACCGACCTCGTCGAGGCGGCTCAGCGGTCGAAAGAGTCCCGCCTGGCTAAACGGCGGACAGGCATGTTTTCGTGGGAGTCGTTCACGGAGGCTACGAGGGCGGATCAGCGTCGGTGTGGCTGTGGTCTACTACGGGGCGAATCATCGGCGGGCGAGTCTCTATACCAGCTACGGGAAGGCGGATCGGGGTAGTTACGATGGGGAGAGCATTCGGACCCTTCGATCTACCCAACGGGTTGGGATCTTCATGGCGGTACAGGCGGTGCTTCACTCTTCGACATGGCGCCCTGATCGCGCGGTTCAACAGCAGTCTTGGCAGCAGGGAAGGAGGCCTGTCGCCCGCCCGCTCAAGTTTTGTCGAGCTTTTCGGCGCGTTAGCTGTGCTCTGGCGGAGGCTAATCCGCGGATCAGGACTTTCTAGCGGAGATTGCAAGGTGAGAACAGATCACTAATGCTAAAGCGGACTTGGCAGCAGCGGACGAAAGGATGGCAGCGGAGCAGGCGCTTTGGATCTGTGAGCTTATAGGCTCGAGCTGGACGAGGCGCGTCACGAAGTCATGAAAAGGAAGTACAGGTCCGTTTACCTTCCGTTTTGAGGAAGGAGCTTTCAATACCCGAGGCGAGGGACCAGTAATCCGCGCCATTGGTAAACCGGCGGAAGCACAGGGCAGCCGCGCGGTTCAGCCCGGATGATCGATCTACCTCGCCATCATACCGGCGCGCCCGGACCGTCTGAACACCTCGGGTCATTACTCCAACCCGATGGATAACCTCGTGGCGGCTGCGGCACGGTTAGAAGCAATTCAATCGAAGGTGATTCACCACGAGGCGGTGGAGGCACGCGCGGGTCAAGGAGCTCCTCGGGGCGGCCTTGGCTCGGCAAAGCGTACTCGTCGGTCGAGATCGGATCCATTCCACCCCCGCCCGAGTGGACTACAGCCGCAGCGTCGATGAACCGGCCGTGTCGAGCAATGCGCAGCGTGGACCGCCCAGCGGCAACAATCCGGCGGCGGCTTTGAAGATGCTCGGTGGTAGTGGACGCGCCGAGAACGCGTGGGGAGGCGAGTTAGCGGCACAAGCGGAGGATCATCCGCCCGCGCGGTTCGACCAACCATCTTGAACCGGGGTCACGTCCGGCTCTTTGGGGTACCTTGCCTCGTCCCTGCTACATAGCGTCGTTTGCCCAAGGACTTCAAGGGCCGCCGCAAGGTGCGAATTATACCGCCGACTTGGCTCGAGGCATGGATGAAAGCTACGAGATGGCCATGGAGATCTTTGGGCGTGGATGAAGCAGCATGTGCAAAGTACTTCACAATGATCTTTGGAAGGTACTGCCGAACTTGGTTGAAAAACTTGCCGCCCGACTCTATCAACTCGTGGACACAGTTGAGAACCGGTTTATCAAAATTTCAAAGACACTGTAAACAGCCCATGTCGGTGGTGGATCTGGCGGCTGCGTCGAGCGGACGGAGAGTCTACAACCCATTGGGTGCGCCGTGTCTCGGAAGTTTACATTCTTGAGACGGATCAACCCTGGTTCATGATCATGACCTTGGAAGCCAATTGCGGTTCGAGCCATTGAAGCTGAAGCTGGAGTCGCATGAAGCGTTTTGTCATGACATGGGCACTCTAATGGGCGTTTTGGTAAAATCGCTGATTACGATAGTACCAAGGATCCTGAATCGGAGAATGATGAAGTGGGGAAGGGAAAGCGAGCGGCAATTCCAGGAGCCGGCAGCATCGATCGGCGAGCAATGGAGGCACAAGCGTAAGCGAGCGGCAACATGGGCTTTGTGGCCAACACCTGTAGCGCAGGACAAGGGACAGCGGCGCGGGGTAAGCAGTCAAACCGGGGTGGTCACAATCCGGATCGTTTGAACTTCATATTAAATCAACCTTGTCCGAAGCAGGGGCGAAGGAGGTACCGCGAACCACCTTTGGAAGGATTGTTATATTATGCAGGAGTTTAAGAACTCCAACTCCTTCGGTATGATCAAGGGTCGGTGGCGGTTCGAGGTCCGCTCCGGATTCTGGCGGAGGAATTCGGCCGGGATTGGCGGTAATCCGGCGGGCAAGGCAATCAGAATAATCAAAGTGTCGAGCAGTCGAGAACCAAGGGGCTACAATCAACAACAGCAGCGATCGGGTTATCGAGCAATCCAAAGCAATTGAATGGCGGACGGTACCACGTCTTTACCACCAGCTTGGACCGGCGAGACCGGAAACTTCGGCGGGCGGTCGGTGTTGTTGAACCGGCTGCGCCCGCATTACCTGCGCTGGTCGAGCAGCCGATTGTGTGGGCGAGAGGACCATCCTCCCGGGTGTACAATCCGGGTCGATTAGCCCTGGTGGTGGCACCCGGTGGCGGGTACAAGTTTACCAAGGTTCTTATGGATGGAGGAAGCAGCATCAACATCACGTACTCTGAAACTTTCCGGCGGATGGGGTTATGAGATAGGCATCTCGGGCCATCGATGCAGTGTTTCACGGGTGGTGCACAGTAAGTCGGCATACCGGTCGGTAAAATAGCTGGAGGTAACCTTTGGAGCGAGCATGACTCGAGCGAAGCGTTGACATTTGAGGTGGTGAAAATTCAAAGCCCTTACCACGCCCTCTTTGGGCGGCGGCTTATCACTAAGTTCATGGCGCGGCCTGTTATGTTTACTTACAGCTGAAAATGCGGGTCACAAAGGAACAATAACGGTTCATGGGAGCCGCGGATCGCTCTGGAGTGCGAGGAAGGTGATCGCGGCTTCTGTGAGTCGGTTTGTGCCACAGAGGAGTTAAAGTATTATAAGGATAATGTTGATCCGGCGGATATGACCCCTTTGAAGAAGCCAACTACTGAGCATGATCCGGACTTGAAGTTCAAATCGGTGGTGAGGCGAAGCTTGTTGATTTTGTGCCGGCGAGTCATCCAAGCAGTTCACCATCGGTGCCAACCTGGATCCTAAATAGGAAGGCGCTCATCGAGTTCATCCGTGAGAATCGGGACATTTTGCATGAAACCCGACATGCCGGGTGTACCGAGGGAACTTCGTGAGCACACTCTTAATGTGGACCCGAAATACAAACCGGTAAAACAGTTTCTTCGCGGTTTAACGAGGAAAAGCGCAAGGCCATCGGAGAAGAAGTCGCTAGACTTTTGGCGCGAGGTTTATCGTTGAAGTCTTTCACCCAGTGGCTTGCTAATCCGGTGTTGGTCCTTAAGAAAAATGGCACTTGGCGCGTATGCGTGGATTACGAGATCTTAACAAAGCTTGTCCGGCGGATCCTTCGCCCTCCCGCATTGACCGGATCATTGATGCAGCGGCGGGTTGTGGCGTTTGAGCTTTACGGATGCGTATTCTGGTTATCATCAGATTAAGATGGCGGTTAAAGACCAGGAGAAGGCGGCGTTTATCACCCTTTTGGAGCCTTACGCTATGTGTCCATGCCTTTTGGGCTCAAAAGTGCCCAAGCAACTTATCGGCGTTAACGTCTGAATTGTTTGCATGAACAGATCGGCCGTAATGTACGCGCCTATGTGGATGATATCGTGGTGAAATCAAGGCAGAAGGAGACATTGATTGAGGACTTAAAGAAACCTTTGACAACTTGCGGGTGTACAAGATGATGCTCAACCCGGCCAAGTCGTCTTGGTGTTCGGCGAGCAAATTGTTGGGTTTCTCGTGTCGAACCGAAGGATTGAGGCTAATCCGGAGAAGATTACAGCTATCACCTCCTTAGCTAAGCCAAAGTGCATCAATGATGTTCAGCGTTTGGCAGGCGGATTGCTGCGCTAAGCGGTTTATCGATCGCCTAGGAGAAGGCTATCCCTTTATACGAGATCTTTGAAGAAGGCGGATCAATTCATTTGGAGCTCGGCTGCTGATGAGGCTTTGGAGGATCTAAGCGGCGGTTAGCCAACCCTTTGTTCTTGCTGCCCTATTGACGAGGAGCCGCTCTGTTATATGTTGCTGCTAATGCGAGGCGGTGAGTGTAGCCATTGTGGTGGGCGCAAGGAGGCAGGGAAGGAGTATCCGGTTCAGTGACGATTTACTACATCAGCGAGTTCTCATCGAATCAAAACAAAGGTATCCACATTGGCGAAGCTGGTATATGGAGTTTTTATGGCAAGCGGGGCTGAAGCAATATTTCAAGGCACCCCATCACGGTGGTCAGCTCGGCTCCTTTAAGCGATATCATCTTGAACGGGAAGCAAGCTGGCGGATTGCTAAGTGGGCTATAGAGCTTGGGCATACGGTTTAAAGTATGTGCCCGGACTGACCATAAAGTCTCGAGCACTTGTGGATTTCATTAATGATTGGGCGGAGTTGCAAGCACCGGAGGAAGCGGATCACACCTATTGGACCATCCATTTTGATGGGTCGAGGCAGTTGGAGGGCTCGGGGCTGGAGTCGTATTAACTTCCCACGAGGTGACAAGTTACATTATGTTCTCCGTCTAATGTTCCTTGTACTAACAATGCAGCTGAGTATGAAGCTTTGCTCCATGGTCTCCGGATGGCCAAGAAATGAATCTTAGCGGGTTAAATGCTTTGGTGACTCGGACTTGGTGGCCCGGCAAGTATCCGGTGCCAGGACTCAAAGATCCACTCATGGCTGCATATCGTCGGGAAGTGGATGTTGTTGCAGGACATTTTAAAGGGTATCAGGTGGACCATGTGGATCGTCGGAAGAGCAGGCGGTGATGCTTTGAGCGGCTGGGTTCCCAGCGTAAACGGTCCCATAGCGTTTTTCTTGATGTGCTGCACAAACCGTCGGTTAAACTTCTGATGAAGTTGATTTGGCTATCCACGATCCGGAGGCTCACTTGGTGGCGGCCTTGCATATCATCCGGATTGGGCGCTCCTTATTTGGCATACATGAACAGGCGAGTTACGGAGGATGAGGCGTTGGCCCGGCAGATAGTTCGGCGGTCTAAGTCTATGACCATTGTTAATGGCGAGTTGCACCGTCGCGATGTGTCGAGGCGTTTCAGCGTTGTGTGTCCCTGAAGAGGCTGTGAGATATTGCGAGAGATTCATGAAGGGATTGTGGTCACCACGCGGTTCAAAGTCCACAGTGGCCAAAGCATTTAGCCATGGTTTCTATTGGTTGACCGCCCATCTTGATCACGGAGGATTTGGTCGAACGATGTGGCGGTTGCCAAAAGTTCTCGAGCGTGCTCATGTGCCAGCCAAGAGTTGAGGATGATTCAATTACTTGGCCATTTGCGACTTGGGGGCTGGATATGGTTGGACCTTTCAAAAGGTCCAAGGATAAGAAAGACCCACTGTTGGTGGCGGTGGATAAGTTTACCAAGTGGGTCGGCGGGAACTGTTAGCAAGTGTGATGCAGCCACGGCGGTTCAGTTCATCAAGCGGGTGATTTTCGGTTTGGGTTTCCACAGTATCATCACGGACAACGGCACCAATTTATCCAAAGGGAGCTATGAAGGAATTTTGTGAGCGAGCACATCCGACGATGTTTCTTCGTAGCCACCCACAATCCAATGGTCAAGCGGAGCGAGCTAATCAGGAAATTTTGAAGGTATCAAACCCGGCTTATGGTCCCTTTAGAGAGGGCGCCGGGTTGTTGGGTGGAAGAGCTACCATCGGTGATATGGAGTATAAACACTACCCCAACCGATCCACTTTGGATATCGCCGTTCTTTATGATCTATGGGCGGGCGGTTCTTCCGATGATATCCGTCATGACTCGCCCGAGTAGCAGCTTATGTTGAGGCGGATAGTGAGGCAGCACGGCAGGATGATTTGGATCGACTAGGCGAAAAGCGTGATATGGCAGCAGCTCGCTCGGCGGTTTACCAGCAGGATCTTCGTCGGTATCACAGCGGCGGGTTAAAACAGAACCTTCGGGAAGGAGACTTGGTGCTGCGGCTCATTCAAGATCGAGAAAGATATGCACAAGCTATCCCCACCTTGGGAGGGGCCTTTTGTGGTCGATGAGAATCTATACAGCGGGTCCTACTATCGATTGATGTTCGAGGCGAAAAGACTCACATACGTCGGAGGAGGAGACCAACGAGCCATGGAACATAGCTCATCTTGACCTTATTATACTTGAGCCATTGGCTCCATTTATGTACATATCAAGACTGTATATATTATGAATAAAAGCAATAAACGGATCCTCGGCTAAGCGGGGTATCATTACATCTAAAAGACGGTTTGGGTACATGGAATCTTTGTTGTGAAGCGGCCTCGGTTCAACCCTTAGCCTTATTTTGAAACTTTTGTCATTTGGGGGCTTGGTAGTATCCGAACCAATGCAATGCCTCTTGACGGTGAAAGCCACCAGATCATTTGGGGACATGGTCATGTCTGAACCGATCCGCCTCTTGGTGGCCTAAGGCCATAGAATCACTTAGGGGCTTTGGTGAACCCGAACCATTGCAATGCCACTTGATCGGCATCATGCCACGAGTTCGAGTTGGGGACTGGCTGACTTGAACCATCGCTTCGCCCGTATAGGGGCTTGGTCTGTCCAACCATGGTAACACCATCTGATCCGGCTCGGTACAGCCTTGTCTTGTAAGCGGTTTTTCTCATTGCTTTTTTTTTCATGTGATTTTGATACCTATCATTTGGTTTTTGTTGGCCCGTAAAGCGGTTTCGTTGTTGATCGTTTTAAAGTGGCGATTTTGTTCGGTTTGATTTCTTGTTAAAACATCCCATTGTGGAGTAACAGAGGGCTTATCATGCGGCACGGTTTACCTGATAAACCGGTCTTATCTGAGGATTGCCCTCCTTTGCGATGATGGTTTATAAGACCTCCGCTTGGGATTGGCTACAGCCACTTGTGTGCTGATCTTTGGCGGAGTAAAATATGTGGCGATGTGGATTCACTACAAAAGCCAGCGGATCTAAGCGCCGCCGGACAAAGTTCTGAGACCAAAGTTGTACGGCATTGTTCAAGAAATACACTTGCTATCCTATTACAAAAGCCTTTCGAGGCCGGCGTTTCTGTGAGTTATGCCTTGAGGCTTTGGATATATCACCGGCTTGACGGATTCGCTGCTTCACGGGTTGGCGTGAGGTGGAGGGCGGCGCTGGCGTCGGTTCAGCTTCTTCTTCTTCATCACCCAAAGCCGGAAGTCATTGGTAGACCGGTCAATCCGGGTTAAGGCTGAAAACAGCTTCTTCACTTATCAGTTCAGCGGATCAGCGTCGAGGCGTAAGTGTGCTTACGGTTGGGGAATCAGGCTCTGCACTTCGGGATGACAAACTCCACCCGCTTGTTGTTGGCGTCATAAAAGATCGGTGAACCTCGAGGTTGGCTTGGTGACGTTGACTTCGCCAGCGGACGCATTTCCTTGGTAATCCGTTTCAGCGCATTGTTATCAAAGGCTTCACCATTCTCTTGAGCACTGGGAAAACCTTTAGCTATGTCGGCGGATCAAGATCCGCTATCACGCTTTAGCACGAGTCGAGCCAATAGCGTGCCAGCCGGCTGCGGATCGCTTTATCTCTTCAAGCTGCCCGGAATCATGGACAGCGGTCCAGCGTTTCTCGGATCAGGGGCGGCGCCGTGTTGTCATATGAAGTGGCGCATATAACCCGCTGGCGCCGGTATATAGCTGCTCAATCGAGTGTCTGAAGCCTTGAGCTTTTCCGCGCGTCGAGCCGGATGAGCAATCGTTTGCCTACACCAGGTTTAGACAGCTCAAGTTAAACCGGCGGAAGCATTAACACAGCATATTCAGTATAAATTTGCTTACCAAAGATGGCGAGAGGTCATGGCATGCACTTGGCGTTTGAGTCGGTCAGTTCTTGATCACGGTTTAAGGGCCGCCTCGGCTTCCTCCGCCCGCTTTACTAAACCGGCCTTCTCGGTGTCGATTGACCGCTTCGGTTGTACCACTCCTTCAGCTGTGCCATGGTGGTCGGGGCAGTTTTAGCTCATCCTTGGCTTTGGTGGCTTACATTATTTGGGTTTCAGTTGCCGGAGGTCCTTGAGTTGCACAGCTTCTGGTGTATTTAGATTCGATGACAAAGGAAGCGTGTTAGTGGGTTTATTATACAAGTCCCAAGCTTAATACAAGTATTCAACTTGGCACTTGGGGGCTAATGGCTAGTTGATCTCAATTTACTATGAAGAGACACACCTTAAGTCGGTTTAACTTTACAAAGTTAAACCGACCCTTGAGAGCTACTATGCAGTTAAAATAACGAAAGGTCAGCTCATTACCTCATAGCGGTCCTTCATGCGGTTTACTAGACCGGCTTCAAAGTCGCGGCTTGTGTAAAGCGGTTGAAAGCGGAATGAAGCTCTTAGGCAGAGAAATTGTAAGTGGCCGACATATCAGTCTTCCTTGTCCTTGCTCATAATAGTGGAACCTTCTTTGATCTTTGTGCTTTGCTAAGCGACCGGTTAGCTAGGGCGGTGTAGCGATACTGTCACAATAACATCGTCATTTTCAGCGGTCTTGTTTGGGCTTGCCGTCGTTTTGCTCTGGCTCGGCGGTTCAACGATTCTGACCCGCTTCGCGAGCCAGGTTTGATGGAGCAGGCTGGGAAGTTTCCATTTGGACCTCGGTTCAACCTCTGGCGGATCAGCGATGTCGTCTTTGTACAATTCGCGAACTTTCCTTGGCGGCTTCAGGATTTTCGTGTGTTTGTTACGGGGTTTTCTCGGATCAACATCAGAGTAGGATCAAGAGTTTTCGCCTTCTTGCTCAAGCGAGCCTTGGTGCTGCAATATTCAGAATCGGATCAAGACAAATTGACCAAGGTGATGGTGAGTCGAATTGACAAACAGTAATTACATACCTACGGCGATGTTCGGCGGAGGCAGTTGTGTGGTGGATGAACCGCCCGAGACGAGTTGGAAGAGGCCGATAATTGGTCGGGCGGATTGAGAGGACATCGGAAGAAACCTTTTAAGGGATAGCGCTTTTCGGAGAGCAAGTCACCTCGGCGGCGCTTCCGGATAGGTGTGTCAGTAAACGGCAGAGGTAACTTTGTTGGCCCTTGTGTGCGGGTTATGCTGGCGCTCTTCACCTGTTGTGTCTTCAAGTTAAGATTTGGATTCAAGTAAGCACAGGAATGGTATTTTTCACTTTCGGACGGTATGACGAATTCTTTTAACGGCGCAAGATCGGATTAGGAAGAAAGTAAGATTACCTCAACAGAAGTCGGCATGGCTGGCTTCAGCATCATCTGGGAAGAAAATTGTCGATAAAAAGATTGTAAAAGGGCCAAGCATATGCAGGAAGAAGCACAAAGCGGCAAGCGGTTTACCTCAACCGATTCTTCGTCCTCCGGCGGATCGGAGGACTCGGCGGTCTTCTTCTTGCCCGTTTTCTTAGTGGCCTTGGACTTTACGGCGCCCGAACGGTTTGGTTCGTTTCGAAAAGGCTGTCGGCTGAGAAGGAATAAGGATTAGCGTGTATCGATGGAGTATTAAGAGCTTGAAAGGCGGTGAGTAGAACTTACGCGGCGGTTTGTTGGTGGCACAAAATGGAGCCAACCGGTGAGGCTGCGAGCGGAGATTGGCTCATCGAGCATCTTCTTGGCGATCTCGGTGACCTCTGTTCGATTATAGGCAGCTCGTGGCGCCTTTGAGGATCTTTGAGGCTGCGGTGTACTCGTGCATCAATCCGGGCGGCGGCTTAGTGGCAAAATACCCCAAGAGACCCGACAGCGTACAAGATCCGCCGGTTAAGCCATTGGCCATTAGAGCCGGAGCTTGATTATTTGTGGTGCGAAGTTTTTCCGTTCATGGCGGTTAAGCGGGAAGGCAGCGGATGCAGGTTCTTGAGCGGTGAAGCGGTAACCCGGCAAGGGTTTTCGTTAGCGAGGCAGTGTTCGGCGGTAGAACCAGGTTTGGTTCCATTCCTTTGGATGGCTGTGGTGCTTGGCGTGTGGAAAATCGACTTCCTTCCTCTTACGGATTGACCGCCGCCCAGCTCCGTGTTGGACCGTCGAGAAAACTCGTGCGGCGGTTCAAATGGAAAAAATCCGGAACAACTCCACAGATGGTTCTTCTTGAAGATAGACTTCACGAAGACTTGAAAGTTGCATATATTCGACCACGAAATTGGGCGATGTCACGAGGATGAAGCTGCGGTAGCAAGGACATCCGGAAAAATTTTGAACGGGCGGACAGAACCCCGGTCTAAGTGATGCATGAACACGATTACTTCTCCGCTCATGACTCGGGAGAAACTTCGCCTTCGGAACCGCCAATGGAGGACACTTTTGGAGCCAAACCGCCCGGTGGTGACATAGCCGTTGAGCTGCGTTTGATGACTCTGGACGGACCCGGTTGCAAGCGGAAAATTGAGAGCCATTCCGGAAGATTAAAGCTGCGAAAGAAAGGAAAAAGCGGTTCCTTTGTTGAACAGGTCAGGCGTTACGAATATTGTTAAACCGGCAGTTCGGCGGCGGCTTACGGTCGGTTTAACTAAGGACTAATGGAGGTCGGATTAGATATCGAAGTTAAACCGCCGGAGGAGGTAGTGCTGAAAAAATTGCTAAGTGTAAGCGGAAACAGGTTTCCCATGCAAAGGAAATAATCTAGATCTACGAGGGTTGATAAAGAAAATTTCTGCGACCTATCTGAGACCTCCTACGGTAGCAGGAAGGTTCAGGTATGTTAAAGTGAAAGATCTGAACAAAGGGAAGGTGCCTAGAATCGGAGTGGCGAAAGCGGCCGCTTGCATATGAGGCGATGCGACCGAAAGCCGTCTGACCATGGCGGAACTGGTATGAAGGGTCGGCATGAATGTTCATGAGCTATCTGACGAACCGAGTTTCAAATGAGATCTAGGGTTCAAAGATGACCTTACGTGAGCAGGAACCGCGGAGGCGTTGAAACTCTGGTCGAGATCCGGTTGATCAGCGGCCCGGCGGGAAGCGTCGGTCGAAGGTTGAAAGCGGCGGCAAGAGCTTGAAGGTCGGTGGTCGCGAGGAAGAAGAAGAGAGGAAGGAGAAGAAGAATGACCCGACCGGTCTATTTATAAGGGACGGAGTAATCAATGGTAGCGAAATTGAGGAGCCAAAAGCGGCGGAAGGTGCGGGACGCCTCGATTTCAGGATAGCCTTAATGAAGGAATCTTCTGTTTAGATTTTTGTTCAAAATGGCGTCGGGGCCACGACACGAAGATCGAAGGATGATGTCACGGCGGTTCAAGCGGATGGCGGTTTACAAGGAAGATCAAGGGTTGCTGAAGGCGTAGAAGATTAACTGAACGGTTCAAGTCAATCTGGGGCCTAATGTTGAGGATACAACTACGGTGTGAACCGCCCGAATCGGTTTACCCTCGTCGTGATCGAGGCCCATATGGAGCTGGAGCCGAGGAATTAAGATCCATACATGTAAACCGCCCTAGTGCTATAACTTGTATTGTAAGACAAGAAAGGAGAGACCAAGCGGACTCTTGGATGAGCGGATTGGGATTCTATAAGCCAGCGAGGCGTTAACCCGTGTATATAAGGGGCGACCGGCGGCGAGTTAAGGACAAGAGATTGAGGCCAAGGCAAAGCTATTGCTCCTAGTCGCGAATCATATCAATCACACCTGGCTGGGCGTAGGTTTTACCTTCATCGAAGGGCGAACGATATAATTCCCGTGTCTTGTGTCGCATTAACCCTCTAGGTTAACCCGTACGATGGCCCTGCGACTAAGTCCTTTCATGAGGACATCTGCCGTGACAATTCCACGACAGGTAGGCCGGACGTTCCGGGGGCCGGAAGTTCCGGGCTGTGGCTGGAGGTTCCGGGCTGTCGAGAGAGTTGATGCCTGTCGTTTCTTCTTCATCTCCTGGCTCCTTGACTTGAACGTTGTACCTGATCACGCATAGCGTCTCGGACTTAGGTAGTAGCCATGTCTCCTTTGGAAGAAAAGGGAACTCAAGTAGGGCGATGTCACCTCGGATTGAATAGCACGAGCTCTTGCTCTTGTCATGGGTCCACTTGGAGCTTGGATAGTCGATGGAAGGTCCATGGGGGTGACCGAAGGATGCTCCGCATCATCCTCCCCCCTTGTGAAAGATCCGACCTCGGAACGAAATCCTCATCACCATGGTACGGGGAGAGATCGGAGACGTTGAAGATGTCGCTCACGTTGTACTTGTCGCATGGGAGATCGATCTTGTAAGCGTTGTTGTTGTAGCATGCTAGCACCTTGAAGGTTAAATGCGCTCAAGGGAGAAGCTTGGACTTGCGTTCGTTGGGAAGCGGTCCTTGCGAAGGTGTAGCCACGAGGTCTCAATGTTGAATATAATGGGTTGCTTGTTGACGTTGAGCTTGGATGCTAGTCATTGTACTTGGCGCTCGATGGTGTTCCTTGTATCTTTGTGCATCTTCTTGATGTAGTTCGCCCGTGCACTCGCATCCATGTTGGTGCGCTCTTGTAGAGGAAGGGTAGAATGTCCAAAGGGACAACGGGTTGAAGTCGTGAAGCGACCTCGAAGGGGACTTGCCGTGGTCGAATGTCTTGCGGTTGTAGGCGTGCTCGGCGATGGGTGAACCGCCTCCACTCCTTGATGTTCTTCTTGATCAACACGCGAAGTAGAGTGGAGAGTGTCTGGTTCGTCACCTCCATTTGGCCGTTGGTTTGAGGATGGTATGCGGATGAGAACAAGAGCTTGATTCCGAGTTTGGCGCATAGGGTCTTCCAAAAGTAACTCAAGAACTTGATGTCACAATCGGAGACGATTGTCTTTGGTACTCCATGGAGTCGCAAGATTTCCCTACAAAAGAGATTTGCAATGTGTGAAGCATCGTCTATCTTGTTGCAAGGAATGAAATGTGCCATCTTAGAAAAACGGTCCACAACAACAAACACATAATCCTTTCCATTTTGAGTTCTAGGCAAACCAAGTACAAAATCCATGCTAATGTCTTCCCAAGGTTGATAAGATATAGGAAGAGGCATGTAAAGACCATGAGATTGAGCTTTAGACTTAGCTTTGCGACATGTAGAGCATCGGGTGGTGAAGCGTGAGACGTCTCGAAACATCTTGGGCCAAAAGTAGTTCTTGGAGAGCGTGGCGAATGTCTTTTCAGGTCCAAAATGTCCCATGAGTCCGCCTCCATGAGCCTCTTGCAAAAGGAGCAAACGAAGAGAAGACTCGGGAATGCATAGTTTGTTAGCTCTCATAAGATAACCATCCTTGATGTAATATTGTTCCCAAGATGTATGCGTCAAACATGTAGCATAAGGAGTTGCAAAAGGTGAATCATTAGCATACAAGTCTTTTATGTGCTCAAAGCCAATAACATTCAACTCAAGTTTAGTGACAAGCGTGCATATCCGTGAAAGTGCATCCGCAACTACATTTTCCTTACCTTTAATGTACTTGATCACATAGGGGAAAGATTCAATAAATTCACTCCATTTGGCATGACGCTTGTTCAACTTAGTTTGACCTTTTAAGTACTTAAGCGTTTCATGATCGGTATGGATGACAAACTCATGAGGTCTACGATAATGTTCCCAAACATGTAGCACACGGACTAAGGCATACAATTCTTTGTCATATATGGGATAGTTAAGTTGAGCACTGGAGAGTTTTTCACTAAAATATGCAATGGCTCGTTTTTCTTGCATCAAAACTCCGCCAATTCCGGTACCACTTGCATCACAATGAACCTCAAAAGTTTTGTCAAAATTGGGCAAAGCAAGAATCGGAGCATGAGTAAGCAAAGACTTGAGCTCATCAAAAGCGGTGGATTGCAAAGATCCCCAAACAAAAGGAGTATTCTTCTTACTCAAAGCATGCAAAGGAGCGGCAATTGTGCTAAAGTCTTTCACAAGCGACGATAAAAACCCATAAGACCAAGAAAACTACGCACTTGTTGCAAATTGGTGGGTTGGGGCCAAGTTTTAATTGCTTCAATTTTAGATTCATCAACATGGACACCCTTGGAAGAGACAACAAAACCCAAGAAAACCACTTTGTCAACACCAAACATGCATTTTTTCAAGTTTGCATAAAGACGTTCCTTGCGAAGGGTTTGCAAAACAGCCCTAACATGATTAAGATGCTCTTTCATGGTTTTGCTAAACACAAGAATATCATCGAAGTAAACCACAACAAACACTCCAATATAAGGGCGAAGCACATAATGCATAAGGCATACGAAAGTGCAGGGAGCTTCGATAAACCCATAGGCATGACTAACCACTCATATAAGCCAAATTTGGTTTTGAAAGCAGTTTTCCATTCATCACCTTCTTGTATGCGGTTTGATAATAGCCACTTTTAAGATCAATTTTTGAGAAAAGTTGGCTCCACTAAGTTCATCAAGCATATCATCTAAGTGAGGAATGGGATGCCTATAATGACAGTAATAGCATTTATAGGTCTGCAATCGGAACACAAGCGGAAACTTCCATCTGGCTTAGGCACGAGTATAACGGGAACGGCACAAGGGCTTAAGCTTTCACGTACATGACCGTTGTCGGTTAGTTGTTGTACTTGCCGTTGAATCTCCTTAGTTTCTTCGGGGTTGGCACGGTATGGAGCTTTGTTTGGAAGTGGCGCTCCGGGGATGAGGTCGATTCGATGCTCAATGCCTCGAAGAGAAAACATCTTGGAATTCCTGCAAAAGAGATTGAAACACTAAAGGCAGGTTGTGAGAGGTGTTAGTTTTTGGTTCCCCATCCTTGCACACAAGGACAAAGTGCATCACACTCGATGGGTTCTCACACACTTCTCTCATTTCACTTTTTGTGGCAAATAGTATGAGGTTTTTCTCTCTAGACGAAGAGGCGCTCAAGTTTGGCTTGTGGCTCTCACTCACCTTTTGGTGGATCTCTTTCTCACTCTTCTCTCCATGATGGGTGGCTTGCTTGTCGGCTATCACTTGACTAGGAGACATAGGTCGTAGCAAATATTCCTTCCCTTTCATCTTGAAACTATAGTGATTGATGCATGGTTGTGGATGACACCACGGTCGAATTGCCATGGTCGACCAAGAAGGAGGTGGCAAACAGTCATTGGGACCACATCACACTCCAAACTGTCCTCATATGCACCTATTTTGAAGGAGACTTGGACCGTATGCTCAACTCGTATAGTGCTGGAGTCACTTAGCCATTGAACCTTGTAGGGGTGCGGGTGTTTCCTCTTGACCAATTGAAGCTTGGAGCATAGTTCGTCACTTGCCAAGTCGTGGCAACTACCTCCATCGATGATGACCTTGACGGACCTTCCATTGATGTCGGCCTTTGTGTGGAAGATGTGGCATCGTTGGTCTTCTCCTTGTTGATGTTGAAGAGTCAAGACCTTGGAGACGACTAGAGCGGGGCTCGAATCCTCATCACAAAAGACTCTATCATCTTCATCCTCGTTCACTCGCTGGTGCATGGCCACTTGCTCAAGATCTTCCATCTCCTCATCACTCATTGAGTCATATGTGCCATCGTCGTTGAGGATCATGGTGCGCTTGTTTGTGCATTCATAGGACTTGTGGCCTCGGCCACCGCAAGTGAAACACTTGAAGGAGCTTGTCTTGATGGTCTCATCGGTCGGAGTAGATGATGAAGCACGCGGCTTGAAGTTGCTTGTAGTAGGAGGAGGACGACTTGAACTTGTCGAAGTTTTCTTGTAACTTGACTTGTCGTCATTGCTTGTAGAAGTTTTGGTTGATGTAGATGTTGGAGGGGTTGTTGAAGATTGGTTGTTGGAGAAGCCGTAGGTCTTGGACGAGTACTTGGCGTACTTGAAGTCATCTTGCACTTGACGTTCCGCCTTTGTAGCTTGATGCACGAGCTCAATGAGGTTGGAGTAGGGTTGGAAGTCGGCGATCTTCTTGATGGGATGATTGAGTCCATTCAAGAAACATGCCATTGTTTGCTCATCATCTTCCTTCACATTGGCTCGAATCATGGCTATCTCTGTTTCCTTGTAGTATTCTTCAACACTCTTTGTTCCTTGCTTGAGGAGTTGGAGTTTCTTGAAGAGGTCACGGTTGTAATAGGTGGGCACAAAACATGGGCACAAAACATGCTCGCATGACATCCTTCATTTGAGCCCAAGTGGTGATTGGAGGTTCACCTCTTGCTTGTCGGCGCTCAAGGATTTGTTCCGACCATATGAGCACATAGTCTTCGAACTTAAGTGATGCCATAGCGATCTTCTTCTCTTCCTCATAGTTGTGCAAATGAAAGATTTTGTCGACCTTCAATGCCCATGAAAGGTACTCTTCGGGGTCATTGCTTCCATTGAACTTGGGCATGGTGAATTTTAGCTTTCCATAGCGTTGCTCTTCGTTGTGTTGTTGGCGATGGTTATGATGACGCCCTTGACGTGGATGGCAATCATCTTCATGTTGCTCTTGACGTGGATGAAGTCCATGATCAACTTACTCTTATTGAACTTGAGGTTGATGTGGAGCTTGACGAGCGTGTGGAGGAGCTTGAGGAACTTGACGTTGCACACGTGGTTGGTAATTCCTCTCTTGGATTTCTTCTCGAAGGGCTTCCTCTTGATTGCGCCGTTCGTGATTGCGGTTGGCGATGGCTCGACTTGATTCTTGAAGGGCATGTTGCGCCTCAAGAGCTTGTGCTTCTCGTTGTTGTTGTTGAAGACGTTGAGCCTCAGCGTCTTGTTCCTCTTGGTGTAGACGCGCTCGTTCTTCCTCTTGGCGTCGTAGTCATTGTCGTTCTTGAGCTTGAGCAAAAGCGTCTAGGTTTGAGTGAGGACGAGGGACTTGCTCATCGACTTGCTCTTGTGAATGCTTGATGTGTAGCGGATTGTGGGATGCACGCCGATCTTGACGCGCGGCTTGTCGAAGAGTGTTCGATGAAGGTGTACTTGAGCCGGGGAAGGAGTCATTGGAGTGTCGGCTTGAATGGCTCCGTCTTGAATATGAAGAAGTTGAAGGAGGACGGTTCACCAACAAAGCGCGGATCTCGTCCATTCTTGCATCATTCTCTTGCTTGTCTTGCGTCGAGCTTGTTGTCGAAGTAGTCTCTTGTACGTTGTTCGGAGAGTCGCAAGTCGGTGGCGAGGTTGTCGATGCGGTCGTTCATTGCTTGTTGCTCTTGATGCAACGCTCGTTGTGCACCGAAGAGGTGGCTCTTGGTGACGTATGATGACATGTCGTCGTCTTGCGCCAAGAAGAGTGGGTTTGTAGAAGTACTAGGCCTATCCATCATTCCAAGCAAAAATGTTAGTGGTAGAAGGAGAAGAACTTATACCAATGTACCTTGACCGATGTTGATGATGAATCAAGTTCACTCAAATGCAGACAATGAAATAGCACTATTGGTACCAATTCTTGTCGGTTCTCACACCTACACAAGTAAAAGCTTATGGTGGAGCTTGGTTAGGATGGTGGTACAAAATTTGATGCAATTGAAAGTGGGATTCAATAATGTTGGAAAAGATTCACAAATTTGCAAATGCAACAAGTAGACCAAGCAAGTAGGGGGGAATTTACGGAAACACACACGCAAATAGATAAGTGGGATTGCAAACCAAAATTGAGCCAAAATGTGGAATCCATGAAAATGCTCTTGTTGCACAATACTAGAGAGACGCTAGCACGATTGCACAATAGGCGAATACGGAACTTGTGCACAACCTACTAGGAAAAAATGCAACGATCTCTATCCCAAGTATGCTATAAGTATGGTATTTCGGTGCTATGATCTAAGATGATCTTATATGACAATCTTAATGTAGTATGATGCTATGGTTCTTGCTCATAAGCTCTTTGCTCATCTTTCCTCTTTGCATAAAAGCTTTGATGGCTCTTTCACTTGTGAGCTCTTTTCTTATGCAAAACATCACGAACCAAGATAGCAATTGTGTATGCGATGACAACTTTGTGACACACAAGTTGATGCCAAGATATGCACCACGATGGTATGGTATGTATGCTATAGAGTATGATCACTGATGTGCACAAGTCACGTTGCCGGCAATACTCAATGGCTAGTCTCGGTGGGTAAGCAACGCAAAAGATGGCTATGACGTTTATCAATGCAATGGCAAGGTTTGGACAAAGATGTCGTCGAGATTACCGTCCTTGCTTACGATTGAAGGTTCCAAACGGATGCGAATGTGGATGATGATGTGATGCACGGTCTTGATGCGTTGGCGAAGATGCCGCTGCACCTTGGTGGATTGCGAAATAGCGGGAGTCGTCGAAGATCATAACCTTTCATCTGGGCGGAAGTTCCGGCTAAGGCGGAAGGTCCGGTCGGAGGTTCGGGGAAGGCGGAAGGTCGGGGCCGGAAGTTCCGGGCTGGGCCGGAAGTTCCGGTGGTCGTGATTTTGCCAAGAATAGAGACTTCGGGATCATGGATTTGGGCAGAAAACCTTGGGGAAAAACCCAAATCCGGAGGGGAAAAAGAAGAAATTGGAGGGGAAGAAGGGTAGGGATGCTAGATCCACTCTAAGCAAAGCAAATCCATGGATCAAATCCAACAAAACTTCATCACACCAACAAATCACAAAAAAAATTGGGGCTATTTTTGGTGGGGATTTTCGGGATTTAGGACGAAAACAACAAAATCAAGCTAGAAAACACGGGGTAGGGGCTCCAAAAACGTGATCAATGTGGATCATGATACCAAGATGATATAGGGTGGAACCCTATGGGGCCGATCTTTCACGTTTGGAGTGGATCCTCTGGGAAACACGAAGAAGCATGGGAAGAACACAAGGGAAATCACGGGGAGGAACGAGAGAAACACTCAACCGACAAGGAATCGATCACACAAGGGCTAGATCACCAAAAGAACAAGGTAACACATGATCCAAAATCAACAAAGGAAAGATACAAGGGTAGCCGTTCTTCTCCATGAGGAGGTCTTGGTTGTCTTCTCCAGATGGAGGCCTTGAATCCGAGTGGATCTTCTCCGAAGAGGCACGGTCCCTCACGTGGAGTAGATCCGGAACGGATGAGCAGAACTCTATCTCTAAATGAGCTAACACAATGCTAACCCTAAACCGTAGGTAGGAGAAGAGTATATATAGTTTACGGGGCGAAAGGGTACACGGGCCTCGGCCCAAGTGGCTCTTGCATAGGCAGGGCGGAAGTTCCGGTATTTGGAGGTCGGGCGAGTCGGCCTAACGAAAGTTTGGCGGGTGGAGCAGGGCTGGCGTCCGGGGGCGGAAGCCCAGGCGGGCGGAGGTTCGGGCTAACGAGAGTTAGCACGCCCAGGCTGGTCGATGTCATCGGAGGCGGAAGCTCGGGTAGGTCGGACGTTCGGGGCGGAAGTTCGGGCTGTGGCGGAGGTTCGGGATGTCCAGGAGGATTGGCGCTGTCGTTTCTTCTTCACTCTGGCTCCTTGACTTGAGCGTTGTACGATCATGCATAGCATCTTGGACTTAGGTAGTAGCCATGTCTCCTTTGGAAGAAAGGGGAACTCAAGTAGGGCGATGTCACCTCGGATTGAATAGCACGAGCTCTTGCTCTTGTCATGGGTCCACTTGGAGCTTGGATAGTCGATGGAAGGTCCATGGGGATGACGAAGGATGCTCGCATCAATGTTATTCTCGTTGTTCAAGCCCCCATTCTAGCTTCTGTCTAGTCATCGAATGATTGCCTACCCGTTTGAAACTTTGGTACCATTGTATATTGCAATCAACGAATTTACTGAAATACAACTCGTGGGGTACCTTGTGTATTTCCCATTGAGTTCACCGTCGGATGCCTGACTTTGTGGAATCACGATCTTAGGAGTTTTCCCTTGAGTGGCGTTAAATGGGGCGATGGAGATCCCAAAGAAAGGATGACGAATTGATCATGGTGACTTGAAGCAGAGAAATGAAGACATCAACGAAAGGGATCAACCTCTTAGAAAGGGCAGCCAGGACCGAGAAGACTCGTTAGGTTTTTCGCTACCAACACCTTCCCCCCTTTACTCCACCGCTTAAATCTCGGGACGAGATTTCTGGTAGTGGAGGAGAATTGTGACGCCCGGATAGTTAAGCTACAGTAATTCCCTGCTAATGATGCCATGTCACCACGATTACCGTTAATTAAACCCGCGTTGATTCAAGCGGAATTCAAATTCAAATTTAAACTAAAGCCAAATCACAAAAGTTTTCAAGTTTTAAAACTAAAAATGTTCCGGATGTGACAAATAATTCATAAGTAATATTGGTGGAGAATAAACATTTTTGTAAAATATTTGACTGCCTTGATCTAATTAAAAGCAGTGACTAAAATAATAATTTAATTGCTTTTGAAATTATGAAAATATTAAACTAATATATTTTGGCTACAAACTTGGTTTGGCGTGGCCTATATTAGGGATACTAATTTAGGTGCTAACTTGGTTTTCATAAAACTAATATAGAAGAAACTATAAATAAAAATAGAAAAGAATAAAAAACAAAGCAAAAAAACAACAGACCCCCCTCCCACAGGCGTTCGGCCCGGCAGAACCTGAGCCATTAGGCTGGCCCACGCCACGCATAACCCCCACCCGCAACCCTAGCCCACTACACCTCGGTTCCCCCATGATCCCCCACTCTCCCTCGTTCCCTCCCGGCGCCGCCACCCACGAAGACCACACACGCATACGCATGGAGGAGGGGCGCCCCTGTTCGCTCCCCTCCTCTCGGGCCCCGTGCCGAGGGCGATCGCCGCCCCTTGGCGCCAGCGCACCCTCCGGCCTCCTCCTCGCGGCTCCCTTCCTCTTGCGCCTCCACGTCCTCTGACGCTGCCGCCCCGTCGCCCGACCCTGATGCATTGCCGCCCGACGCCGCCCCACCGTGCCTTCGTCCTCCTCCATGGCGTCGCCTTGCTGGACGCCCCCATCAACCTCCTCCTCGCCGGACTGCTCGCATCATCGACCTCCTCCCCGAAGGCCTCCGTCGAACCCGCTGTCATTCCCCTACGGCCACCGTGAGCTTCCTCCCTTCCCCTCTCTATTGCCGGCGCCGGCCACCCCACTCGTCGCACCGTTGCCGTGCTCCAGCACCACCGCACGCGCACCACCCAGCGTCGCGCTGGGCGCACCCGCTGGCTCCCGTGCGCGCCTCACATCAGTGAGCCGCCCGGCTCCCCTGATTGCTCCGACCACCGCCTTCGTTCTTTGGCGTTCTGCTCTCGCCATGACCCCTTGCTTTCGCCCGGCCCAGCGTACCCGACCCGCCGATTGGTGGTTGCGCTGACCCTAAGCGTCTTGCCCGTCTTGATCAGGCAGCGCCTGCACGCCCGCCCGCTTACCGTGCGCCCGTTAGGCCATTGGGGCCTATGACATATGGGCCCGCCCATAGAGCGTGTTTAAAAATAGAATTAAAAGAATTAGAAAAAATAATAATAATAAAATAAATTTAATTAATTAATTAACTAAGTTAATTAATTTAATTAATCCTATTTAATTAATCTCATTAACTTGCTAGTTTAAATAAACAGGTAATTAGTTTAACCTAAACCCTAGTTAACCTAATCACTTTAATTAAATTAACTAATCCTGTTTAGTTAACTAAGTCAATGAACAGTGGGACCCACACGTCAGCGACCAGTCAACACCTCTGTTGACTGCGGCGTCATGATGGCGTCGGCATGCACTGTTGCAGATAATGTTGAATTAAATTAATTAAATAAATTCTAAAATGATTTAAAACTTTAGAAAATCATATAAAATAAACCGTAGCTCGGATGGAAAAACTTTGTACATGAAAGTTGCTCGAGCAGCGAGGCGAATCGGATCATAACCTGTTCGTCCGCCACATCCCTAGCATAGCAAACATGGAACTTTCCCCCTCGGTCCGTGCGTAAAGCGAAGCGAAACAGGAATACTTTCCCGGATGTTTCCCTCCTTCGCCAGTATCACCTACTACTCGTTAGGTAACCCCTAGCACCGCATATTGCGCGTCTTGCTTTGTGTTACATTTGATTGCTCTGTTATTTATTGTGTTCCCCCTCCGTTACTTCTTTTCGGTG
Organism: Aegilops longissima; assembly: GCA_021605205.1. Lineage (NCBI taxonomy): Eukaryota > Viridiplantae > Streptophyta > Magnoliopsida > Poales > Poaceae > Aegilops > Aegilops longissima. The sequence goes on from JAHIAM010006826.1 coordinate 28,079, forward strand.
ACTCGAGACCATTGCCGATGTTAGTGTGTTCGACTACATGAATCGACCCCTCCTACTTGCGAACAACCCAGGCAAGCCCCCCCTCCCTTGATCACGGATATAAGCTTATTCTTCTCTATACTACTTGCATTAGAGTAGTGTATCATGTAACTGCTTCGGTTAATCTGTTCTCTTGCGCCTTTGTCATTGTTGCTACAATTGTTGATACCTTTACACGCTATCCTAATGCTTAGTATAGGATGCTAGTGTTCCATCGGTGGCCCTACACTCTGTCCGTCTACCATGCTATACTATCGGGCTGTGATCACTAGGGAGGTGATCACGGGTATATATTATATACTTTATATACATGACACATGTGGTGACTAAAGTCGGGTCGACTTGTTGAGTACCCATAAGTGATTACGATGAGGGGCTGAAAGGACGGTGGCTCCATCCGGTAGAGGTGGGCTGGGTTCTGACGACCCCATTTGTTACTTTGTGGCGGAGGCGGCAGGGCAGAGTTGAGACCACATAAGAGAGGTGGGCTGGCCTGGTCGGCATCGCGGATACTTAAAAATAACACGCTTGAGTTCTTGGTATTTGATCTGAGTGCGGCCATTTGGTCTATCGCACTAACCAACTCGTGGGAAGATATGGGCACTTTCGATGTCGTGGTATCGGCGAAGCCTTCGTGGCGTCGGCGACTAAGCGGCGCGCCCGATTGGACTGGAGCGCCTGCTAGACTAGGTCGCCGGGCCGCCCTATAGCGTCTGGTGTGCAATGGGTGATGGGCCCGGACCCTGCTGTTGGAGAGCGTAGTAATTTCAAAAATTTCCTCGCTACGCAAGACCATGGTGATGGCATAGCAGCGAGAGGAGAGTGTCGTCACGTACCCTCGTAGACCCAGCGGAGCGTTATAACAAGCGGTTGATGTAGTCGTCGTCTTCACGATCCGACCGATCCAAGCACCGAGCGTCGGCACCTCCGTGTTCAGCACGTTCAGCTCGATGGCGATCCCGGGCTCCGATCCGGCAAAGCGTCGAGGATGAGTTCCGTCGACCTGACGGCGTGGTGGCGATAATGATGCTCCACCGGCGCGGGGCTTCGCCTAAGCTCATGACGATATGACTTCACCGGCGCGGGGCTTCGCCTAAGCTCATGACGATATGACCGAAGTGGAATATGGTGGAGGGGCACCGCCTGCGGCTAAGAGCGATCCGTAGATCAACTTGTGTGTTCTAGGGTGCCCCTGCCCCGTATATAAAGAGCCAAGGGGAGGGGCGGCCGGCCAAGAGAGGCGGCGCCGAGAGTCCTACTCCCTCAGGAGTAAGATTCCCCTCAATCTAGTTGGAATAGGATTCACGGAGGAAAGAGAGAGAGGGCGGCCCACATTTCCTAGTCCTAGTAGGACTAGGGGAAGAGGCCTAGCGACCACCTAGGGCTGGTCCTTTCTCCTTTCCACCAAGGCCACTATGGCCCATATAGTTCAGGGGGTTCGGTAACCTCCGGTACTCGAGTAAATTCGATTTCCTCGGAACATTTCCGATGTCAAATGTAGGCTTCCAATATATCAATTTTACGTCTCGACCATTTGAGACTCCTCGTCATGTCCGTGATCACATCCGGGACTCGAACTACCTTGGTACATCAATACTTATAAACTCATAATGAGCTGTCATCGAAGCGTTAAGCGTCGCGGACCCTACGGGTTCGAGAACTATGTAGACATGACCTAGAACCATTCTCGGTCAATAACCAATAGCGGAACCTGGATGCCCATATTGGTTCCTACATATTCTCTGAAGATCTTTATCGGTCAAACCGCATAACGACATCGTTGTTCCTTTGTCATCGGTATGTTACTTGCGAGATTCGATCGTCGGTATCAATACCTAGTTCAATCTCGTTACGATGAAATCTCTTTACTCGTTCCGTAATACATCATCTCACAACTAACTCATTAGTTGCAATGCTTACAAGGCTTATGTGATGTGTATTACCGAGAAAACCGAAGATACCTCTCGACAATCGGATGACAAAACCTAATCTCGATTCATGCCAACTCAACATATACTTTTGGAGACACACTGAAGTACCTTTATAATCACCCATTTACGTTGTGACGTTTGGTAGCACACAAAGTGTTCCTCCGGTAAACGGGAGTTGCATAATCTCATAGTTGCAGGAACTTTGTATAAGTCATGAAGAAAGCATAAGCAACATACTAAATGATCAAGTGCTAAGCTAACGAAATGGGTCATGTCAATCACATCATTCTCCTAATGATGTGATCCCATTAATCAAATGACAACACATGTCTATGGTTAGGAAACATAACCATCTTCGATTAATGAGCTAGTCTAGTAGAGGCATACTAGTGACTATCTGTTTGTCTATGTATTCACACATGTATTATGTTTCCGGTTAATACAATTCTAGCATGAATAATAAACATTTATCATGATATAAGGAAATAAATAATAACTTTATTATTGCCTCTAGGGCATATTTCCTTCACCTGCGCCATAGGATTTAGACCGGCGTGCTAACCTCTCTGTTGTGCCTAGGTAGGGCTGCAACGTGTTGATCTTCCGAGGCCGGGCATGACCCAGGAAAAAGTGTGTCCGGCCGAATGGGATCGGCGTGTTGGGTTATGTGGTGCACCCTGCGGTGATTTACCTATTGAATAGTCGTGATCTTGATAGCAGGGCGACTTGGGTTGTACCTTGACCTTATGACAACTAGAACCGGATACTTAATAAAACACACCCTCCCAAGTGCGGATGCAACCGGTGATCGCTCTCTAACAAAGGCGGCGAGGAGGATCGCGGGTAGGATTATGCTATGCGATGCTACTTAGGACTTGGTCTATTCTCTTCTACATCTGCAAGACGGCGGCTGCCAGAAGCATAGTCTTCAATAAGACTAGCTATCCCCCCCTCATTCTGGCATTCTGTAGTTCAGTCCATCGATATTGCCTCTTTTCACATATACCCATGCATATGTAGTGTAGCTCCTTGCTTGCGAGTACTTTGGATGAGTACTCATGGTTGCTTTTGTCCCCCTTTTCCCTTCCCTTCTACTGGTTGCGCAACGGATGCCGAACCAGGGCAGACACCACCGTCGACAACAGCGCCTACTACCGGAGGAGCCTACTACTATGTGCAGCCTGCAGGCGGCGACCGGGAGTAGTTAGGAGGATCGAGGCGGGAGGCATCGCCTCTTTCGATCTGTATCCCGGTTTGTGCTAGCCTTCTTAAGGAAAACTTGTTTAACTTATATGCGTACTCAGATATTGTTGCTTCCGCTGACTTCGTCTATGATCGAGCACTTGTATTCGAGCCCTCGAGGCCCTGGCTTGTATTATGATGCTTGTATGACTTATTTATGTTTTAGAGTTGTGTTGTGATATCTTCCGTGAGTCCCTGATCTTGATCATACACATTTACTGCATGATTAGTGTGCGATTGAATCAGGGGCGTCACATGCGCGCTCCCCAAGCCCAAACCGAATTGGACTAGGGTTGGGGGGCGGCCCCCTTTCCTTCTTCTCCTCCCTCTCTTTCCCCCTTCTCCTTCTTGGAATAGGAAAGGGGGGGCGAATCTTACTTGGACCGGGAGTCCAAGTAGGACTCCCCCCACCTTGGCGCGCCACACCTTGGCCGGCCTCCTCCTCCCCCCTCCTTTATATACGTGGGAAAGGGGCACGCCAAAAAGAGAGAAGTTTCTCTTACCCGTGTGCGATGCCCCCTCCACGATTACACCGCCTCATATCATCGTAGTGCTTAGGCGAAGCCCTGTGCTGTAACTTCATCATCACCGTCGCCACGCCGTCGTCTTGTGGAACTCTCCTCGTCCTCAAGCTGGATCAAGAGCCGAGGATGTCATCGAGCTGAGCGATGTGCTGAGCGGAGGTGCGTCGTTTGGTACTTGGAGCGGTTGGATCGTGAAGGCGTTCGACTACATCAATCGCGTTACTAAGCGCTTCCGTTTCGGTCTCTGAGTGCGTGCACACTCTCCCCACTCGTTGCTATGCATCTCCTAGATAGATCTTGCATGATCGTGGTAAAATTTTGAAATCTGTGTTCCCCAACAGGCGATACATGGCAAACATCCGGACCATATGCGACGAGGAACAAGTGTCGGCCCGCCTGACGAAAAATGGCGAAGACCGGTCGTGCATGCGCCTGCCCTTGATGTTGGCGCCGCTTTCCGGGCGAGCCGCGACCTCCTCGACGATCCCATGCCATTTGTTGGATGCCGTTTGGATGAGCGCTCAATGGTTTGTCGTGGCCTTCGCGCCGCGCTGCATGTGGACGTCGGTGAAGTAGAGGTCGACCAGCTTGCGCTCATCGAACTCCGACTTGATGCGCTCCTAGTACATGTCGGCGTTCTGGTTCGTGCCGGTGATCGGTCGAAGCGAGCGATCTTCCATGCTTGGCGAGGCACTTTCGTTGAGGAGTCTGGACTAGGGGTGTCGGATAGCGGACTATCATCTTGATCGGACTCCTAGACTATGAAGATACAAGATTGAAGACTTCGTCCCGTGTCGGATGGGACTTTCCTTGGCGTGGAAGGCAAGCTTGGCGTCTGGATATGTAGATCTCCTACCATTGTAACCGACTCTGTGTAACCCTAACCCTATTCGGTGTCTATATAAACCAAAGGGTTTTAGTCCGTAGGACAGAACAAAAATCATACCATAGGCTAGCTTCTAGGGTTTAGCCTCTCTGATCTCGTGGTAGATCTACTCTTGTACTACCCATATCATCAATATTAATCAAGCGGGGTAGGGTATTACCTCCATTGAGAGGGCCGAACCTGGGTAAAAACATCGTGTCCCTTGTCTCCTGTTACCATCCGCCTAGGCCTTGATTCGGGACCCCTACCGAGATCCGCCGGTTTGACACGACATTGGTGCTTTCATTGAGAGTTCCTTTGTGTGCGTCACCGATAAACCCGATGGCTCCTTGATCATCAACAACGGCGCAGCCCGGTGAGACTTTTCTCTCGGACAGATCTTCATATTGGCGGCTTTGCTGCGGGCAATTAACCGCCATCTGGTGCGGATCGAAAGCTTCGCCCCAGCCATCGGTAGATTTGGAAGCTTGAACTATCGGCCGATGTCGCGGAGACTTGATCTTGACGGATTCGAGCCACAACCAAGCGCCGCACCGTCTCGATGGAGTGCGATCTAGCTCTGCCGCCCGAGCGATTACCTTTGGAGGCCGCACGATGCCGCTCAACCCTTAATCGGGCGGTTCCCCAATCGAGGGCGAGTGGTTGGACACCGCCTCGGGATACAATCTCAATGGCGATTGGGCGAACTCCATCCCTGTCGCTGCGAAGGCCGTGACTCCAAGGTGCGGACTCCTCTCCGGACTCGAACCCTCCGCACCCCTGTCGAATCCGATTGGGCGCGGTCATGGAGTTCACCGCCGCAGACATCTTCGGCTTTTCGCGCTTTGGCGACATCTGAATTCACTAAAGTCTCTCTCTTTATCCGGAGAGCCTGGCGGACTACGGCCAGAAAGGTTGGGATGCGGACGATGAAGAAATTCGCGCCCACCCACCACCCACTTTGTAGCCATGTCAGCGATTTAACCGACATGCTCGACTTGACTCCGAAGACATCGGCGGTATGGGCGGCGATGATGGAACAACCAAGAACCAGCGCCTACGAGGGCCTGGAAGGCCACCTCTTCATATGACATATACATGGTGGACATCCCAAAAGATGGGAGCAGCGATGGAGCAGCGGAGGATGACCCCTCAAGAAACAGCCCAAGCGCCCGGCGTCGTGGCGCCACTCTAAATCTCGCCACAGCAAAAACAATGATTCCGCACGGAGACAATAACACCGGACGGTGCGAAGATGACCCCTCCAGCGGGACTCGGCGCGGGAGGAGGAGAAGCAAGTCCGCCGACGGCGGTCTTGAGAAAAAAGGTAGAGGGCGATAATTATCGCCTCCCTCCGAAGGCGAGGCAAGCCTCGGCGGCGGCCAATTGCCGTGCACGAGGATCCCGCGCGAACAGGAGCATTTCAAACACAGGCTTATGGCCACGGCAAGCAGCATCAAGAAAAAGCAGCAACAGCTTAGAGCTGACCAAGACCTGCTAGGTGACGGATGGACTAAAGTCCTTGCAGCGAAGAGTATGAACTTCGAGCGCCCCTCAAAAGCTACCCCAAGCGCGGGCCATTGCCTCGATTAGAGGAGGAAGCACCCAAGTCACCGGCGCCGCGACATGGCAGACCGGCCACCCGTGGCTGCGATAGAAAGCCTCTCGGCCCTCCGCTCAAGCCACGCCCGGCGCGCTCAAAAGTACCAAGGCACGGGAAAGCGCGCGGACTTGTGAGATATATTGGAGGATAAGGCAAAGCATACAAGATCGATCTACGGATCGCGTGGGCGCCCACAACACGGGATGATTACCGTCACGCGGATCTGACAAACCGGCGGGCCAAACACAATAGACAAAGCTCATATGAGCTCGTCATGATATAGCCCATCTGAGCGCCGCACACCACTATGCTTCACGGATGAAGTAATGGATCATCAAATCCCGAGGGCTTCAAACCCGTAAACATCGAATCATACGATGGTACCACAGATCCTTGATGCGGATCGAGGACTATCTCCTCCATATCCACATGGCCCTTGGTGATGATCTACATGCCATCAAATACCTCCCACTCAAGCTTAAAGGACCAGCTCGGCATTGGCTCAACGACTTTCCGGCAAAGTCAATCAGTTGTTGGGAGGACACGGAAGCCGCATTCCTTGATAACTTCTAGGGCACATATATGCGACCACGAGCGCCGATGACCTTAGCCATATAATTCAGCAGCGGAAGAATCGACGAGACAATTCGGGCGCGGTTCCTAACAAGAAAAATTAGATCGTCGAATGTCCGGATGCGAGAGGCACTAGCAGCCTTCAAACACAACATCGCGATGAGTGGCTAGCCCGGCACCTAGGGCGGGAAAAGCGAAATCCATGGCAGCCCTTACCACACTCATGACCCGCTTTTGCGGGAGAGGACAAGCTGGCTAGCTCGAAGCAACAACGGCCAAACACCTGGTAGTCCGGATACCAAGGACAGCAATGGCAGGTCGGCGTCGCAACAAGCATAAGCGCCGCGTGCGGTGATAATGCTGAAGATCTGGCGATAAATGCGGATTCGAGCTCTAAACCGGTCGTGGAAGAAGCCATTCAAAAGAAATACCGGGCCCGTCCAACTTGGACCGAATACTCGATCGCTTGTGCGGATACATGGCACCCGAAAAACCAGCCAACCACACCAGCAGAGTTGTTGGGTATTCAAACAAGCGAGCAAGCTAATCACCAAAAACAATGACAAGGGGCTGCATAGCGATGGCGAGGAAGAGCCCGGCCGCCCGAACAATAGAGGGCGAAGGGCTTTCCCACACAAGTGCGGATGATGAACATGATATCGCAACCCACATACCCAAAGGGAGGCGGAGCGTGCGCTAGGGGCGTATCTGCGATGGAGCGATCGCTCGAAGTTCAACCCATGGTGCTGCCCGATCACCTTCGATCGAAGGACCACCCACTAGCATCCGTCACGGCGGTTTCGCGCATTGGTTCTTGACCCAATTATTGTGGTTCACCTCACCGAGTCTGATGGGCGGCGGTAGCAACTGAACCTGCTTTATCGGGACACGGTCATAAAATGGGCATAGACCCTCAAAGTTAAACCCACAAAGGCGACCTTTAAAGGCGTCATACCAGTGTAGAGGCCAATTATGCAGGCTCGAGTTACACTCGAAGTGGTCTTGGATCCCGGATAACCGAAGCGAAGAGTTAATCTTGACATAGTCCCGTTCATGGCGGCTATCACGCCTTTGCTTTCGGACGAACAGCATTCGCAAAATTCAATGCGGTGCCGCTTTTCGCATACCTCAAGTTAAAGATGCGGGCCCTCGAGGCATAATCACGGTCAATGGAAACGCCGAACACTCTCTACGAGCAGAGGAGCATCACGGGCGCCCTTGCGGCGAAGTGCAGAACAACCTCTTAAGAAATTCTCAATCCGGCCAATAAACAATCGGACAACATCAAGCGCGCCGGGTAACCTACAACAAGACCGCTTTGGCACGATCCGAACGCAGCGTAACAATCCGGCTAACCCAGCCCTCGCGAAGTTGCAAAGCCGATTACTAGGCGTCGTAACTATGCTCGGAGATACCATGGGCATAAGGGAGAGCACGACCACGGCTGCGCCAGAATGCGGCTCAACGCACTAAGGGGCTCCGATTGTGTCATTCTTCTCCTTTTTCCTTTTATTACTTTCGGGACTCTGTTCTCCGGGCATACTGTCCGGCGTTCTCGCCGAACTCACGATGCAACAGCGGGGAAGCGAAAACTGCGTCAGTGTCGGTGGTCTCTACTTGAGCATTATACCTATTTTACATACCATCCCGCACTTACCCTGAGGCGGACATGTTAAATAGTCCCATCCCTTGCTTATCGCACTATTTATATCGTTACGCTTTCATTGCAGTCCCTTTTGAATAAACAATACATAGCTTTTGCCTATTATTGCTCTCCTTTCTTTATTTATATATATGTTCATTTCATGACATGTTGCACCGTACACTTTAGTGCGGCCAATACACCGAGGGCTTAAGTTCCCGAATATGGTGTTAGAAGTCCGAACACTTTCACAAGTCGGCACCCGAACTTATAGCATTATATGCATCGGCTCGAATCATGTCTTGGGTCAATAGTTGGGTTTGCCCGGCTCCCATGTTTTGGTACCTTACGTTCCGTTATATTGGCTAAGGTAGCTGGGAGAACCACTGCGATTGTGCCCGGTTGAGCTGGGTTGAGCACCTCGGTGGAAAGCTAAAACGGCCCGTCATGATAGAGGCGAGAGCGATCGCTGTTCGAGAGGTTCTTTCGGGTCCCTAAAGACTTATGCGCTTAGGCGAGTCGGCATTGTCCGGCCAAGGCGTGGATAGAGCCCCAAACTCGGTCTTCGAATACTAGGGCTTCACGAAATTTAAAATTATAGAATTCTATGGCTAAGTGAGAGTGTTCAAGCATTATAAGTCCGGTTGCCTTGTTACGTTCGTTGGCGCCTCCCTCGATGGACCCAAGAATGGGAACAAGGCGCTCAAGTTTATCCGAACACCCGACACTTTCGTGGCATGGGGCTGAAGCCAACGACTTGCCATCTCTCAATTTTGATAAGCGACCGCCTGAAGGTAATATTTTAAATTAACAAGCGTTGCTTAAGCGCATATGAACAAGTTTTCAGCACACAGGATAACAAATGCGAGTCTATTAAAAATTACATCTTTGGAGCACTCATCCGCTATCTGGCGAGCAGCCTTGGGGCCTTCATAATACATTTCGGGTGTGCGATGCTCCTTGCCCTTCGGTGGCCCGTCCGTCACAAGCTTCTCCCCATCCAGCTTGCCCCAATGCACTTTAGCGGGCAAGGGCCCGCAGGCACCTTCAATCTGAGCGGGCGCTTGATGACTTCAATCCATGGACGGTGTCCACCGGCCGCCCACCAGCCCAAAGTAGCTCCGGGCATGGCTTCCAATAGCCACAGCCGAACTATAAGGCCCTTCATGGCCTGTTCGGCGACCTTAATGAGCTCGACCAGCTGCTTTAGCTGGTGGCTTAGGGGCACCGGATGTCCGGCCTCGACATCTTGAGACCAGAATACCTTCTCGTTGAGATCCCCTCACTGGCGCGGTAGAATGCGGCTGACATCAAGCGCACTCTGGTGCAAATCTGCGAATGCTCTGGAGAGCTCTGAATCTGGTAAGTAATAGGTAATTGACTTTTACATTCTTGCTTTGCATAAAGAATTCCTTACTACGCCGCTATCTTCTTTAATGATTCAATTTCTTGGAGGCTTTTTGGGCTTGGCCTTAGCGGCTTTGGCACTCTCAAGGCCGAGGCGATCTCGGACTCTCGAGTCTTTGAGTCACGCTCAAACTCTCGTGTTTTCCACGAGCACAGGAGCTCTTGCCGCACCTCCGCCACCCGCTCCTCCTGCTTTTCTCGCTCGGTGCGCTCATGGCCGCTTTGCTTCGACATGAGACACCGCTTCCTTGAGTCGCCACCTCGTTCGTGGCCCCTACAATACCACGTTATTCCTATCATTTTTGCAACGAATCCTTTCTATAAGGTATTTCTTTAATAAGGTATTACTTACCTTCCTTATCCTCGAGCTGCTTCTTGGCTTGGCCGATCTCGTTCTCGGACCGCTCGAGGCTTTCCTTCAATGCATTGACCTCCATGATCGGTCTGTGAGGTCAGCGGGCAGCCTGCATTCCCATATTGACATAATTATGTTAGACTCCTGCGTATATCTTTTTAGATCCTCAGTCCGGCTTTTCTTTCCGAACACGAACTAAGCATCGAGGGCTCTTGTCTATGCGGTAATATTTTACATATTCTAAACTTACCTCGAATCCTGTTAGAAGGCTGGTACAGGCTTCAGTCAGCCCGCTCTTGGCGGACTGAACTTTCTGGACCACCGCACTCATGATAGTGCGATGCTCCTCGTCGATGGAAGCGCCGTTAAGCGCCTCCAACAAGCTATCCGGTGCCTCGGTTGGGCCGGAGGTCACGGTGTCGCGATCTTGCCCTTCTTACGAAGGGCCGCTGCCGGCCTTGAAACCATTGCGGGTTCGGCGCGGAGTCCGGCCTGATGCGGACTTAGAGCCTCTGGGGTTTGCCCCTGTGTGCGGCGTCCGGGAGGTGCCTTGCGGCGCCTCCGGGACCACCTCCTCCTGGTTGGGCCCCTTTTGGGACTCCACCGCGGTGTCATCTGCGTCACGAGGAGAGGAGGTGGTCGGAAGCGAAGTGCTATTCACATCCGACGTATTCAGGGAGCCGCTCGACGAAGTGGCAAGATCGTCCCTGGGCGGGCTACATGGTTATATTTGGCGTTAGAAGACACTATGCAGCAAATGAAAATCCATGAGTTATTCTGGAATCCGGACACTTACGATCTCGCCAGGGGCTTGGCCCTTGTTGGCCACTCCTCCTCGTCATTGTCGGCGTTGGCGGAGAAGTCCGGAGGAAGGTCCTTCCTTCTTGACCCTCCGGCCTCCCGATTAGGCGGCCTTCCTTTTCTTCTCTCCTCTAGCTAGGGAGAAGCTTCTTCTTCCTCCTCCTCTTCCTCGGAGGAGATTCCGCCTCGAGGTGGTTAGGCGATGAGCCGGCGGCACTGGCGTCGGGAGCTCTTCGAGTCCCGTGGCCTCCTTCTTGGCCTTCTTCTCCGGCACCACGTGAGGTGCGGAACCAGCAACCCCTCCGATCGGGCGTCCGCTGGGTCTTCGGCAAAGGGCGGACAGTTAATCTGTCCGGATTTCACCAACCGATCTGTCAAAGGTTAGGAGTTTTAGATCCCATAAAGTCAAACTATGAAAAAAGAGTCCATAAAGGGCAAAATAAGCTTACCTCGTTGGCTGGGCTGCGAGCTGAATCCGCGATCTTGATGGCGGATGTAGAACCTCGGCGTATGAACACCACCTTCAAGCATCTTAAATGCGTAGTGTGAAGAACCTTCTCGAGTTGGGTGTTGTGCGGATCGAACTCCCACAATTTGAAGGCCCGTTGTTGGCATGGGAGAATTCGGCGGATGAGCATCACACGGATTACGTTGAAAATCTGAGATTCTTGTCCACGGAGTTCGGATGCATGTTTGAGTCGGATAGCTCATCGAATCCCCCACGTCGGCCCGTCTCTTTCCATGGCGTGAGCCGTGTGGGGAAGCAGATCGAATTTGGGGCTGCCGCCCATTGAGAGAGTCGCGGCTCGGTGATGTAGAACCACCCGATTACCACCCCTTCGGTCTCCACAAAGGCCCTCGAGCCATAGGACTTTGGCCATCTTGCCAACCATGGCGCCTCCGCACTCCGCAGCGGCCGCCCACTACCCGGCGGACATTGAAAATCTTCAGCCATAAGCCAAAGTGGGGCTGGATGCAGAGGAAGGCCTCGCACACGACGATAAACGCCGAGATGTTGAGGATGAAATTCGGGGCCAGATCGTGGAAATCTAGGCCATAGTAGAACATGAGCCCCCGGACAAATGGGTGGAGTGGAAACCCTAGTCCGCGGAGGAAGTGGGGAAGGAACACCACCCTCTCATGGGGCCTGGGGGTGGGGATGAGCTGCCCCTTGTCGGGAAGCCAATGTGCGATGTCGTCGGATAAGTATCCGGCCTTCCGCAGCTTTTTTACTTGGCCCTCCATGACGGAGGAGACCATCCACCTGCCTCCCGCTCCGGACATGGTTGGAGAAGGTTGAGGCGGAATGTGCGGACTTGGGCGCTGGAGCTCGAGTGCGTGGAAATGGATGAGCAAAGGAGGAAGAAGGCGTAGGTGAAAAGGTGGATCCTTATCCCTTATATGAATGAGACGAAGCTATCGTCCCCACCAACTGATAAAACTCGCTTATCTCCCAAGCGCCGCAATCAATGGCGCGGTTGGGTTACTACGTCTATATTAATGAGAATCCCGGAATAAGGGGCACGATCTACGCTTTGATAAGGCGTGCCGAGAAACCGCCTCGCTGAGCGAGCTGAGGTGGAGCGATAAAACGATTAGTATAAAGGCACGGCCGTGGTGTGATGTCACGCCCGCGGAATCGTCAGCGAGATCTGTGCAAAAAGTTATTCTCTCTACGGTTGTATGTGGAACTTGTTTTGTAGAGGCGGACACTATCCTGGTGTTCAAAACCTTCTATGAAGTATTGGAGGAGGAACCCGCATTGCAATGCGAAGACAATATCTTGCGCGGACTCGTCGTCATTGAAGCCTGGTTAGGGGGCTCTTGAGGAGTCTGGACTAGCGGGTGTCAGGATAGCGGACTATCATCTTCGGCGGACTCCTAGACTATGAAGATACAAGATTGAAGACTTAGTCCGTGTCGGATGGGACTTTCCTTGGCGTGGAAGGCAAGCTTGGCGATCTGGATATGTAGATCTCCTACCATTGTAACCGACTACTGTGTAACCCTAACCTATTCGGTGTCTATATAAACCAAAGGGTTTTAGTCCGTAGGAGCGAACAACAATCATACCATAGGCTAGCTTCTAGGGTTTAGCCTCTCGATCTAAGTGGTAGATCTACTCTTGTACTACCCATATCATCAATATTAATCAAGCAGGGTAGGGTATTACCTCCATCGAGAGGGCCGAACCAGGTAAAAACATCGTGTCCCTTGTCTCCTGTTACCATCCGCCTAGACGCCTGATTCGGGACCCCCTACCGAGATCCGCGGTTTGACACGACACTTTCGTCTTCTTTGGACGCCCACTTGACACGCGGCTCACCGGTCCTGGCCGCCCGCTTCTTCTTTTTCCCTTTCCTCGCCGGAGTAGGCGTCGGCTCCCCCCTCCTCCTCCTCCTCTGCCTCCCCCTCGCTGTAGTCGAGCTCGTCCTCCATGTCTCCGGTGAGGTCCATTGTATCTTCTTGGGCATTGAACCACAGGGAAGCGATGGCGGCCGAGCGATCGTGATGATGTCGTCCATGTCGGCCTCCATCGCGTCGGGGTTGGCGAGATCACGACAACGAGTCTTATGTGAGCAGCGCGCCATGGCCTGAGGCGGCGTCGGGGAGGATGTGCAAGCGGCCCGGCAGTAGGTGTCTGAAGTCTTGCCTTATTTGGCGAACACGGGTGGCGTGCTCTGGCGGGGTGGTCATGTGGAAAGGTGATATTGGGGTTGAGCGAGCCGTCGGCGTCGCCGTCGGTGTAGCCGGTGACGCGCACCGAGGTGTGGCGGCGGCGAGCGGCGGCGACCCAACACTCTGCTGGCTCCGAGGCAGCGTGCGACCATAGCGCATGGTGATTCATCATCCCGCAAAGGCGCCTTTGCTTGTTCGCGCGCGATCTGCCTTCTCATACGGCGGCGGTGATAACCCACAAGTATAGGGGATCGCAGCAGTTTTCGATAAGTAAAGTGTCGAACCCAGCGAGAGCTAAAGGTAGAACAAATATTCCCTCAAGTTCTATCGACCAGCGATACAACTCTCATGCGCTTGATGTTAAGCTTTACCTAGAACAAGTATGAAACTAGAAGTACTTTGTAGGTGTTTTCGGAGGCTTGCAAGAAAGTAAAAACACGTAAATAAAACTAGGGGCTGTTTAGATGAAGACACAACTAAATTAGTTTTAGTAAAGAGCTTGTTGTCACGAAAGTTATCGTCCCTAGGCAATCGATAACTAGACCGGTAATCATTATTGCAATTTTATTTGAGGGAGGCATAAGCTAACATACTTTCTCTACTTGGATCATATGCACTTATGATTGGAACTCTAGCAAGCATCCATAAATACTAAAGATTCATTAGGTAAAACCCAACCATAGCATTAAAGCATCAAGTCCCCTTTTATCCCATCGCCAAACAACCTACTTACTCGGGTTTGTGTTTCAGTCACTCCGCAACCCACTATAAGCAAATCATAAACATATTGCAAACCCTACAGCGGAGATCCCTCACGCTTACTGGCGACACGAGAGCACCATAGGACAACACCAATAATAAAACATGCAACTCAAACCAATCTTGATCATCAAATAGCCATTAGGACAAAGCGGATCTACTCAAACATCATCGGATAAGCGGGGAGTCTGGACTAGGGGTGCCGGATAACCGAACTATCATCTTTGGCGGACACCAAGACTATGAATATACAAGATTGAAGACTTAAATCCGTGTCCGGATGGGACTTCCCTTAGCGTGGAAGGCAAGCTTGGCGTCTGGATATGTAGATCTCCTACCATTGTAACCGACTCTGTAACCCTAACCTATCCGGTGTCTATATAAACCGGAGGTTTTAGTCCGTGGGGCGAACAACAATCATACCATAGGCTAGCTTCTAGGGTTTAGCCTCTCACGATCTCGTGGTAGATCTACTCTTGTACTACCCATATCATCAATATTAATCAAGCAGGAGTAAATTATTAACTCCATCAAGAGGGCGAACACAGGTAAAAACATCGTGTCCCTTGTCTCCTGTTACCATCCGCCTAGGCTACGATTCGGGACCCCCTACCGAGATCCGCGGTTTGACACCAACATTGGTGCTTTCATTGAGAGTTCCTGCGTAGCCGTCACCCGATAGGCCCGATGGCTCCTTCAATCATCAACAGCAGCGCAGTCCGGTGAGACTTTTCTCCCGGACAGATCTTACGTATTGGCGGCTTTGCACTGCGGGCTAATTCACTCGGCCATCTAGAGCAGATCAGCTTCGCCCCTGGCCATCAGGTCAGATTTGGAAGCTTAAACTATCGGCCGATATCCGCGGAGACTTGATCTTGACGGATTGAGCCACAATAAGCAGCGCGCCTTTGTTTGATGGAGTGCGATCTAGCTCTACCGCGAGCGGTGCCACAGAGAGGCGCACGGTGCCCTCCGGCCCTTAATCCGGGCGAATTCCCGATCGAGGGCGAGTGGTTGGACACGCCTCGGGGCTACGATCTCAGCGGCGATTGGCGAACTCCGTCCCTGTCGCTGCGAGGCCGTGACTCCAAGGTGCGGACTCCTCTCCGGACTCGAACCCTCAGCGCCCTGCCTGCTCGAATCCGATTGGGCGCGGTCATGGAGTTCACTTCGCGAGACATCTTTCGGCACTCGCCCTTTGGCAACATCCTGAGTTCACTAAAGTCTCTCTCTTTATCACGGAGAGCCTGGCGGACTACGGTCGGGAAGGTTGGAGATCTGGACTGACGAAGAAATTCGCGCCCACCCACCACCCACTTTGTAGCCGCATCGATGATTTAACCAACATGCCGACTACGACTCCGAAGACATTGCGGTATGGACAACGATCTTTGGAGCGACCAAGACCCAGCGCCTCTGAGAACCTTTGGAAGGCCACCTCGTCATCGACATATACATGGTGGACATCCCAAAAGATGGGAGCAGCGGCGGAACAGCAGAGGATGACCCTCAAGAAACAGCCCAAGCGCCAGCGTCAGTGGCGCGCTCTAAATCCGCCACGGCAAAGGCGGTGATTCCGGCACGGGAGATAATAACACTCGGACGGTGCGAAGACAACCCCCTCGGCAGGACTCGGTAGCGGGAGAAGGGAGAAGCAAGTCCGCCTGACGGTCTGCGCAGAAAGAAGGTGAGGGCGATAACTATCCGCCTCCCTCGAGAAGATGAGGCAAGCCTCGGCGGCGACGAAATTTTTCGTGCGGAGGATCCCGCCGAGCAGGAGGCGTTTCAAGCGCATGCTTATAGCCACGACAAGCAGCCTCAAGAAAAAGCAGCAACAGCTTAGAGCTGACCAAGACCTGCTAGCGACGGATGGTGAAGTCCTTGTGGCGAAGAGTATGAACTCGAATGCCTCAAAAGCTACCCCAAGCGCAGGCCGTTGCCTCGATCAAGGAGGAAGCACCCAAGTCACCAGCGTCACGACATGGCGGATCGGCCACCCGTGGCGCGATAGAGGCCTCTAGACCCTCCGTTCAAGCCGTACCCAGCGCCGCTCAAAAGTACCAAGGCATGGGAAAGCCGCCGGACTTGCGAGATATATTGGAGGATAAGGCAAAACATACAAGATCGATCTACGGATCGTGTGGGCATACGACTCGGGATGATTACCGTCGCGCGGGATACAACAAACCCGGCGGGCGAACACGATGAACAAAGCTCATATGAGCTACGTCGTGATATAATATCTGAGCGCCGCACACCACTATGCTTCGTAGATGAAGTAATGGATCATCAAATCACGAGGGCTTCAAACCCGTAAACATCGAATCATACGATGGTACCACAGATCCTTGATGCGGATGAGGACTATCTCCTCCATATCCACATGGCCGCGGTGATGATCTACATGCCATCAAATACCTCCCCTCAAGCTTAAAGGACCAGCTCGGCATTGGCTCAACAGCTTGCGGCAGAATCAATTGGGTGTTGGGAGGACACGGAAGCGCATTCCTTGATAACTTCCGGGGCACATATGTGCGATCACTAGGCGCCGATGACCTTAGCCATATAATTCAGCAGCCGAGAAGAATCGGCGAGACAATTCGGACACGGTTCCTAACAAAGAAAAATCAAATCATTGGTGTCCGGGATCACGAGGCCCTTGCAGCCTTCAAACATAACATCCATGACGAGTGGCTTGCGGCACCTAGGATAGGAAAAGCGAAATCCATGGCAGCCCTTACAACATTCATGACCCGCTTTTGTGCGGGAGAGGACAGGTAGCTGGCTCGTAGTAACAACTTGACCAAAAACCACGGTAGTTGGATACCAAGGACAGCAATGGCAGGTCGGCGTCGCAACAAGAACAAAGCGCGCATAAGCGGCGACAATGATGAAGACCACGGCGGTCAATGCCGGATTCGGAGGCTCTAAATCCGGTCAGCGGAAGAAGCCATTCAAAAGGAATACCGGGGCCGTCAATTTGGACTGAATACTCGATCGCTTGTGCCAAATACATGGCACCCCGAAAACCAGCCAATCACCACCAGAGGATTGTTGGGTGTTCAAACAAGCGAGCAAGCTAAGTGCGAACTCAATGACAAGGGGCTGCATAGCGATGATGAGAAGAGCCCGGCCGCCGAACAATAGAGGACGAAGGGTTTCCCCCACAAGTGCGGACGGTGAACATGATATATACAACCCATATACCCAAAGGGAGGCGGAGCGTCGCTAAAGGGCGTATCTGCGATGGAGCGATCGCCGAAGTTCAACCCATGGTCTTCTGCCCGATCACCTTTGATCGAAGGACCACCCATTAGCATCCGTCACGGCGGTTTCGCGCGCATTGGTTCTTGACCCAATTATTGGCCATTTCACCTCACTAAGTCTGATGGGCGGCGGCGGCAACTGAACCTGCTTTATCGGGATCGGTCGCATAAAATGGGCATAGACCCCTCAAGGTTAAACCTACAAAGGCGACCTTTAAAGGCGTCATCACGGGTGTAGAGGCGAATTATGCGGGCTCGATTACACTCGAAGTGGTCTTGGATCCCGGATAACTTCGAAGCGAAGAGTTAATCTTGACATAGTCCCGTTCGCGGTGGCTATCACGCTTTGCTTTCGGACGAACCGCATTGCAAAGTTCAATGTGGTGCCGCACTACACATACCTCAAGCTCAAGATGCGGGCCCTCGAGGTAATCACGGTCAATGGAAACACGAGCGCTCTCACGAGCGGAGGAGCACACGGCGGCCCCTGGCGGAGGTACAAAACAGCCTCTCACAACAATTCTTGAGTCCGGCCACTAAGCGTCCGGACCATCAAGCAGCGCCGGAGTAACCTACAACAAGACCGCTGCACGATTCAAGCCGCAGCGTGTAATCCGGCTAACCCAGCCCTTAGGAAATTGCGAAGCCAGTATTACAGCGTACATAACTCGCTCTGGAGATACCATGGGCATATGGGGAGGGCCACGACCAAGGCACGCCATGAATGCGGCTCGACCGCACCAGAGACTCCCGATTGTGTCATTCTTCTTCTTTTTTTCTTTCTTTTTCTTACTTTTAGGACTCCGTTCTCCGAAGTCCTGTCCTGCACTAAATTGCCGAACTAACGATGCAACAGCCAAGGAAGCGAAAGCTTCGTCGAATGTTGGTGGTCTCTACTACGAGCATTATACTGTTTTACATACCATCCATGCTTACCCCTGGAGAGGACATGTTAAATAGTCCCATACCTTGCTTATCGCACAATTTGTATCGTTCTGCTTTTATTTGCGGTTTCTTTTTAATTACCAATATATAGCTCTTGCCTATTATTGCCTTTTTTATCTATATATATGTTCATTTCATGACATGTTGCACCGTACACTTTGGTATAGCCAACACACGAGGGCTTAAGTACCCCAAAATTTATGGTGTGATAAGTCAGAACACTTTCACAAGTCGGCACCCGAACTTATAGCATTATATGAATCGGCTCGAATCATGTCTTGGGTCAATAGTTGGGTTTGCCCGGCTCCGTGTTTTGGTACCTTACGTTCCGTTATATCAGCTAAGGTAGCACCGGAGAACCCTGCGATTGTGCCCGGTTGAGCTGGGTTGAGCACCTCGATGGAAAGCTAAAACTGACCGTCATGATAGAGGCGAGAGTCGATCGCTGTTAGAGAGGTTTTCAGGTCCCTAAAGACTTATGCGCTTAGGCGAGGAAGGAATTGTCGGCCAAAGGCGTGGATAGCGCCCCAAACTCGGTCTTCCGAATACTAGGGGCTTTGCCGAAATTTAAAATTATAGAATTCTATGGCTAAGTGAGAGTGTTCAAGCATTATAAGTCCGGTTGCCTTGTTCGTTGCGTTGAACGCCTCCCTCGATGGACCCAAGAATGGGAACAAGAGCGCTCAAGTTTATCCCAAACACCCCAGCACTCGTGGAATGGGGGTTGAAGCCAACGACTTGCCATCTCTCAAATTTGATAAACGGCCGCATAGAAAGTAATATTTTAAATTAACAAGCTTTGCTTAGCGCATATGAACAAGTTTTCAGTGTACAGGATAACAAATGCGAGTCTATTAAAAAATTACATCTTTGGAGCACTCATCCGCTATATGGCGGGCACCCTTGAGGAGGCCCTCATAGTACATTTGGGCGTGCGATGCTCCTTGCCCTTCGGTGGCCCGTCCGTCACAAGCTTCTCGCATCCAGCTTGCCCAGTGCACATTAGCACGGGCAAGGGCCCAACAGGCACCTTCAATCTGAGCGGGCGCTTGATGACTTCAACCCGTGGACGGCGTCCACGGCCGCCCGCACTAAGCGAAGTAGCTCCGGGCGCCGATTCCAATAGCCCGCAGTCGAACTATGAGGCCCTTCATGGCCTGTTGGCGACCTTGTGGAGCTCGACCAGCTGCTTCAGCTGGTCTCCTAGGGGCACCGGATGTCCGGCCTCGACATCTTGAGACCAGAACAACTTTTGGTCGAGCTCCCTCCTTGGCGGTAGAACACGGCAGCATCGGACACACTCTGGGCAGATCTGCGAATGCTCTGGAGAGCTCGAATCCGGGTAAGTAATAGGTAATTCACTTTCACATGCTTGCTGCGTAAGAATGCCTTACCGCGCTATCTTCTTTAATGATTCAATTTCTTGGAGGCTTTTTGGGCTTGGCCTTAGCAGCTTTGGCACTCTCAAGAGCCAGGCGAGCTCGGACTCTCGGGTCTTGAGTCACGCTCCAAACCCTCGTGTTTTTCACGAGAGCTGGAGCCCTTGCCGCACCTCCGCCATTTGTGCCTCCCCTTCTCTCGCTCGGTGCGTTTGCAGCCGCTTTGCTTTCAGCCCGCGGACGCCGCTTCCTTGAAGTCGCCACCTCGTTCGTGGCCCTACGGTACCCATGTTATTCTGTTATTTTTGCAACCAAAACCTTTTCTATAAGGTATTCCTTTAATAAGGTATTACTTACCTTCCTTGTCCTCGAGCTGCTTCTTGGCTTGGCGAGCTCGTTCTCGGACCGCTCGAGGCTCTGCTTCAATGCATTGACCTCCATGATCGGTCTTGGCGGAGAGTCGGCAGCGCAACCTGCATTCCCATATTGACACACTTATGTTAGACTCCTGCGTATATATTTTTAGATCCTCGGTCGGATTTTCTTTCCGAACACGAACTAAGCATCGAGGGCTACTGTCTATCCGGTAATATTTTTACATATTCTAAACTTACCTCAAAGCACATTAGAAGGCTGAGTGCAGGCCAGTCAGCCCGCTCTTAGCGGTGAACTGTGGGATCACGCACTCATGCAGATGCGGTGCTCCTCCTCGATGGGCTGCTGTTAGCGCCTCGATGCTATCTGGTGCCTTGGTTGGGCCGGAGGACACGGCGTCTTACCCTTCTTCGAAGGACCGCTTGCGGACTCGGAACCGTTGAAGGTTCCGGCATGGAATCCGGACGAGGTGATCTTAGAGCCCCTGGGTCTTGCCCCCCTCGAGCACAGAGTCGGGAGGTTGCCTTGCGGCGCCTCCTGCGCCACCTCCTCTTGACCAGGCCCCCTTGGGGCGCCACCTCGGCGTCGCCCGCAGCATGAGGCGAGGCGGCGGAAGTGAAGTACTCTCCATTTCCGGCGAGCTTAGGGACCCGCTCGGCGAAGCAGCGAACTTCGCCCTTGGGTGGGCTGCATGATTATTGGCATTAGAGAACACTATGCAATGAAAAAGCCATGGGTATCCGGACACTTACGATCTCGCGAGGGCTTGGCCCTTGTTGGCCCCTCCTGCGTCGTTATCGGCGTTGGTGGAGAAGTCCGGAGGAGGTCCTTCCTTCTTACCGCCGGCCTCCCGGTTAGGCGGCCTTCCTTTTCTCTCCTCCCCGCTAGAGAGGCTTCTTCTTCCTCCTCCTCGTTCTCGGGAGAAGATTCGCTTGAATCGGCGGCACTGGCGTCGGGAGCTCCTTGAGTTCCGTGGCCTCCTTCTTAGCCTTCTTCTCGGCACCACATGGTGTGCGGGCCAACCTTCCGTCAATCAGGCGTCCGCTGAGTCTTCCGGCAAAGGCGGACAGTTAATCTATCCGGACGTCTTGACCGATCTGTCAAAGATTAGGGAGTTTTAGATCCCACATAGAGTCAATCTATGAAAAAGAGTCCCATAAAGGGTAAAATAACACCTCGCCCGGCTTGGCGCTGCGAGCTGTATCCATGATCTTTGTTAGCGGGCCTTGAGGCCAGGCGCCCTTGAGCAGCACCTTCCGGGCATCTTCGTGCGTAGTGTCGAAGAGCGGCTCAAGATTTGGTGTTGTGCGGATCAAACTCCCACAAATTAAAGGCCCGTTCTTGGCATGGGAGAATCTGGCGGATGAGCATGACACTGGACTACATGGACAAGCTTGAGCTTCTTGTCCACAGGTTTGGACACAGGTTTGGAGTCGGTCAGCTCTTCGAATCACCCCACTTCAGGCCCGTCTCTTTCCATGATGTGAGCCGTGTGGGGGCCAGATCTGAATCCGAGGGCGCCGCCCATTTGGAGTCAGCGGCGGCTCGGTGATGTAGAACCACCCGATTGCCACCCCTTTATTGTCTCCACGAAGGGCCCTCGAGCCAAAGGACATTGGGCATCCTGCCCCACCATAAGCGCCTCCACACTCCGCTTTGTCGGCGCCCACTATCTTGACAGCGCTAAAGGTCTTCAACCATAAACCGAAGTGGGGTTGGATGAAGAGGAAGGCCTACTTTACTGACGATAAAGTCGAGATATTGAGGATGAAGTTTGGGGCGGATCGTGGAAATCCAGGCCATAGTAGAACATGGCGCCCGGACAAATGGGTGAAGTGGAAAACCTAGTCCATGGAGGAAGTGGGTGAGAACACCACCCTCTCATGGGGCACAGGGGTGGGGATGAGCTGCCCCTCGTCGGGTAGCCGACCAGCGATGTCGCCGGACAAGTATCCGGCCTCCCTTGATCTTGTGATGTGCCCCTCCGTGGCGGAGGAGGCCATCCACACCTCCGCTCCGGACATAGTTGGAGAAGGTTGAGGTGGGGTGTCGCGGACTTAGTAGCTGGAGCTCGAGTCTTGTGAAATGGATGAGCAAAGGAGGAAGAAGGCATAGGTGAAAAAGGTGGATCCTTATCCCCTTATATGAATGAGATGACTATGCATCCCCACCAGACTGGTAAAACTCGCTTATCTCCCAAGCACCGTAATCAAGGCGCGGATGGGTTACCATGACCGTATTGATGAGATTCCTGGAATAAGGGCACGATCTATGCTTTGATAAGGCGTGCGGAAACCGCCTCGCTAAGCAGCTGAGGTGGAATGGTAAAA
The DNA here is from genome assembly GCA_021605205.1 of Aegilops longissima. Classification (NCBI taxonomy): domain Eukaryota; kingdom Viridiplantae; phylum Streptophyta; class Magnoliopsida; order Poales; family Poaceae; genus Aegilops; species Aegilops longissima. The sequence continues at coordinate 50,794 of JAHIAM010006826.1, forward strand.
AGCGATTCATATAAAGGCTGGCCGTGGTGTGATGTCACACCACGGAATCGTCAGCAGATCTGTGCAAAAATTATTCTCTCTCGGTAGTATGTGGAACTTGTTTTGCGAGCGGACACTATCCTTGTGTTCAAAACCTTCTATGAAGTATTCGGAGGAGGAACCCGCCTTGCAATGCGAAGACAATATCGCGTCGGACTAAATCGTCATTGAAGCCTGGTTCGGGGAGCTCTTGAGGAGTCTGGACTAGGGGTGTCGGATAGCGAACTATCATCTTTGGCGGACTCCAAGACTATGAAGATACAAGATTGAAGACTTACGTCCGTGTGCGGATGGGACTTTCCTTGGCGTGGAAGGCAAGCTTGGCGATCTGGATATGTAGATCTCCTACCATTGTAACCGACTCTGTGTAACCCTAACCTATCCGGTGTCTATATAAGCCGGAGGGTTTTAGTCCGTGGGGCGAACAACAATCATACCATAGGCTAGCTTCTAGGGTTTAGCCTCTCGATCTCGTGGTAGATCTACTCTTGTACTACCCATATCATCAATATTAATCAAGCGGGGTAGGGTATTACCTCCATCAAGAGGGCCGAACACAGGTAAAAACATCGTGTCCCTTGTCTCTGTTACCATCCGCCTAGATGCCTGATTCGGGACCCCCTACCGAGATCCGCGGTTTGACACCGACAATAACCATACATCATTGGGAAATAATATATAGCGTTGAGCACCATGTTTAAGTAGATATTACAGCGGGTAAGAGAGAGTTACACGCTGCATAGAGGAAAAGAGTTGGTGATGATGGCGGTGAAGTTTTTGGTGAAGATGGCGATGATGATGATGGCCCGCAGGCGTTCGGCGCCACGGAAGAAGAAGGGAGAGGCCCCTTCATCTTCTTCTTCCTTGACCTCCTCCCTATATGGGAGAAGGGTTTCCCCTCTGGTCCTTGGCCTCCATGGCTTGGGAGTGGCGAGAGCCCCTCCGAGATTGGATCTATTTCTCTGTTTCTCTCTGTTTCTGCATCCTCTGATTCTACCCCTTCACCGCTTCTTAAATATCCAGAGATCCGTAACTCCGATTGGGGTGAATCTTTCGCCCAGATCTTTCTCATAAAATTAGCTTTCTTGCGCCAAGAAGGCGTCAACGCCTTAAGGTGGCCCACGAGAGCCAGTAGCGCCCGGCCTCCTGGCGCGACCCCTGTCTCGTGGCCACCCCGGACACTGTTTAGCATTGATTTTACTTCCCAAAATCATAAATATTCCAAAAGAAATCTCTGTCCGTTTTATCCCGTTTGGACTCGTTTGATATTGGGTTTCTGCGAAACAAAAAAAACATGCAACAGACGGGAACTAGCCTTGGGCCTTTGGATCAATATGTTAGTCCCAAAAATAGTATAAAAAGTTGCCAAAAGTATATGAAAGTTGAATAATATTGGCATGGAACAATAAAAATTATAGATCTGACGGGCGTATCAGCATCTAAGCTTAATTCCTGCTCATCCTCGAGTAGGTAAATGATAAAAAGATAATTTTGATGTGGAATGCTACCTAGCATAATCTTGATCATATGTCTAATCATGGCATGAATATTAAGACACGAGTGATTCAAAGCAATAGTCTATCCTTTGACATAAAAACAATAATACTTCAAGCCTACTAATAAAGCAATCATGTCTTTTCAAAATAACATGGCCAAAGAAAGTCATCCTACAAAATCATATAGTCGGCTATGCTCCATCTTCACCACACAAAATATTCATCATGCACAACCCGATGACAAGCCAAGCAATTGTTTCATACTTTTGATGTTCTCAAACCTTTTCAACTTTCACATAATACATGAGTGTGAGCCATG
>JAHIAM010006827.1:0-29235 GCA_021605205.1 Aegilops longissima
TCTTGCCTCACGTCTTGAATCTCGGGCGAGATTCTTGTTTAGTGGGGTGAGTGTCACAGCCCCAGATCAGCCCTAGCTTGATTTTCTTGCATCCATGCATCATGTCTAAATTTCCTTTAAACTTGAATTGGGGAATTGAGAGCCTCAGAATCATTTAAAATAAATGATCAACATTAAAAATTGCTTCAAATGTTTCCAAGGAAATGTTCCTTTTCAGCTTTTAAAATTATTGGCAAGAATAAAATTCAAACCAATAATTTTGGAGTGATCAAACATTTTATTTTGGGCCTTTGAATTAATTCAATAACTATTTGCATTGGAAATATATTTTTATATACTTAATATATGTCCAATAATTTGGGACATTTTATGTGGTGCGGTACACTTTAGTTCCAGCCACATAATTATCTTCAGATTTTATAAAATGGTTTAGTATTTTACTAAACTAAAACAGAGGCAAACAAAATAGAAAACAGAAAATAGAAATGGAATTAAAAGGAGAGAGCTCACTGGCGATTACTGCGCAGCCCACCCGCCCGCTTCCCCCTCGCTCGGCCCGGTGGCCCAGCCCACCAACCGCCTCACCGCTGTCGCCTACCTCTGCCAAGATGGCAGAGGAGGGACACGGCGATCAGCCGCGCCGAGCACGCCACCTCCTCCTCGCTTTGCTGGCTCCCCTCGACGCCCGGAGACGCCACGCGCCTCCCCGAACCCCCTCGTCCTCTTTCCTCTCTCCCTGGACCATCTCCCTCCCCTGCTCTCTCTCCCCACGACGCCACCGAACGCGGCCGCCGACGCCGATCGCCGTGCCATGCCACCGCCACCCCTCTCCTCCCCGACATGCCCCAAGCCCCGCCACTCCATCTCGCCTCCTCACCGAGCCTCCCGACGCCGGAGCGCCCCGAGGCGCCGCCCCACCGTTTTCCCCTCTTCGGACCCGCCGGTCGCCGTCGCTCGAATTCATCGGCTTCGGTGCCTCCCCGAGCTCGCCAATGCCATCGTCGCACTCACGGTGAGCCCCCGAGTCGTTTCCCCCTCTTCCCCGACTCGTTCTCCCCCTCTAGCCACCATTCCCGCTGCGCCGGAAGCCGCCGCCGTGCCTCGTCGCCGGCGTGGCTAGAGCCCCAACGGCTCGAAGCCAACCCCACCTCCGTGCTCGGCAGCAGCACCAGAGCACGAGCACGCGCCAACACCCCTAGCGCCCTGCATCGCTTAACCGCCGCTGGCGAACTCCGCGGCCGCCAACCTCGTCGCCGGCACCATTTCCGGCCACCCCGACCACGGCCAACCCCACCAAGAGCTTCGGCTCCTCCCCAGCTACTCCTAGGTACCCTCCGCGACCCATTTGGTCGCCGGAATGGCAAAATCACTCGCCGCTGGCTGGGCTGGCGCCGCGTTAAACGCCGGCGTCCGCTGACCCGCTGACCGGCATGGGTTGACCCACTGCCCGGTTTGACCTCCCCCTCTCCCTCACTGACATGCGGGCCCTGCCCGGCTAATTAAGTTAGATTATTAGTATTAACTAAGCTAGATTAGTTAGTTAAACTACCTACTGACCAGTGGGTCCCAGCGTCAGAGTTGACCTGGACAGCGACCCAGTTGACCGCTGACGTCACGCCTATGTCATGCTGACGCATTAATGATTCTGGAATTATTTTAATCCAGGAAATTCCAGAAAATGTCCTAAACTTCTAAAAATCATATAAATTCAACCGTAACTCGGATGGAAATAATTTATATATGAAAATGATCAGAAAAATATGAAGAATCTGTTTATGCCATGATCATGCATGTTTGAACAAGTTAACATCACTGAATAGGATGAATCATGATTAGGGTAATTTATGAAATAGCATTTGGAGTTGGAGTTCAACCTTGTTTGAATTCCACTTCAACTAACTTGGATTATTATTGCATTAGGTAAATTCAGTACCTTAATATGACATGTCATTCATGTGAATGTGCATTGCATTGATTGTGTTCTCTCTTGTTTGCGGTAATTGATCCCTCCGGTAGAGCGATGTACCGGCGATGAGTTCGATGACACCGATGAAGAATTATATTATCTTCGAAGTGCTGTGCAAGCAAAACCCCTTGTTCATTCCGACATAATCCCACTCTCTCGCTCCTGCTCTATTTTACTGCATTAGGACAACAACGACTCATGTCTTACTTGCTGCGGTAGCTGAACCCTTGATCCTTTGCATGACTGTCATTCCACAAGAATTAGATGAAACCCACTAGCATGAGTAGGAATTGTTTGAGCCATGTTGTGCCTACTCATTTATGCTTGTTTGTCATGCCTGCTCACGCTTAGAGTTGAGTCGGGTCGATTCATCGGGAATGAATTGGAATTGTTATGAACATGTCCTATTGTGTGTGAGCTAAGTGTGTGAACACGATTTGGTAAAGGTAGCGGTGAGAGGCCATGTAGGAGTACATGGTGGGTTGTCTCATTGAAACCGTCCTCAGGAACTGAGTTCTGTGTTTGTGATCCATGAAACAGTTACTACCACGCATTGGGATCCTTAATTGACCCTCTCGGCTTCTTAACCACCCTTGTCCTCAGTCCGGGAGTTGCAAGTAGTTTCTGGTGTTTGTAGCATGCTGGGGGCCGCACGCAACGCTGACCTTAGGGGTGGGTTGTGTTGCGGTAGGCACCGTGGGTCCGTGTACCGAGTGCCCGTTTGGTATCTCGGGAACCCTGCACACATCGTTCGGGGCTGTATGGGAAACCTCGGCCGGACTCCCTGCGGATGGAACCCGAATAGGCGATAAACCTGGACTAGGGACTTGAGTGTTTAGGTAGGCCGTGGCCGACACCCACGTTGGGCTTCCGCTGAAGGTTGCGAGTACATGTCGTGTAAACGGCGGTAAGTGGTGAGAGCGTGTGTGAAGAAGTACACCCCTGCAGGGTTTATTATGATCTATTCGAATAGCCGTGTCCACGGAGAAGGACTTCTGGGTTGCCTATATCAGTTCATAGACAAGTGAAAGTGGATACTCTAAAATGCGCAAGATAAGCGTGAGTGCTATGGATGGCGTTCTCGTAGGGAGACGGGAGCGGGTCCATAGTGGTGTATTGATATGGTGAATATGTGGACTCGTGTGCGCCACCTCAAAAGAGTTACTTGCAGTCGTAGTTCAGGATAGCCACCGAGTCAAAGCTGGCTTGCTGCAGTCAAACTCCACCACCCCCTTTGATAATGATGCATATGTAGTTAGTTCTGATGTAAGTCTTGCTGAGTACAATTGTACTCATGTTTGCTTATTCTATATTTTTGCAGAGAGACGTCAGTCTCGCTAGTAGTTCCGCTTGGACTTCGACGTTTAGCTTGTTACCTCAGCTACGATCTTGTGCCTCGACAGGATTTGGTAGATAGTCAGGCTTCTCCGCCTTTTTCATTTATAGTTGTCTGTACTCAGACATGATTAGCTTCCGCTTGTGCTTTGACTTGTATGCTCTGAGTGTTGGGTCATGAGACCCATGTTTGTAATATCTCGCTCTTCGGAGCCTAATGAATAATATCTGAGTCGTAGAGTTATGTTGTGATGCCACGTCGTATTTACACATATTGAGCATATTGTGTGTATGTTTGAAATGCTTGGTATGTGTGGGATCCAACAAACTAGTTGTTTATCCTTGGCAGCCTCTCATATGGGGAAATGTAGTCCCGTGCCTCCGAGCGATAGTAGTCCGCTACAGCCCGGTTCACCGGAGTCCTGCTAGCCCAGCACTACTGCTTGGACACTTGATGGCCGGCATGTGTTTCACTTCGTTCCTATGTCTGTCCCTTCGGGGAAATGTCACGCGGTGTTATTCGGAGTCCTGCCTAGCCTGCTATAGCCCGGGATACCGGAGTCCTGTTAGCCCAGTGCTACAGCCCGAATATATACGTTGATGACCGACATGCTCAATGTGATTCATGTATGCCTGTCCCCATGGGTTAGTGCCGCCTTGGGTTCACGACTAGCCATGTCGGCCCGGGTTCTTTGTCATATGGATGCTAGCGACACTATCATATACGTGAGCCAAAAGACGCAACGGTCCCGGGCCATGGTAAGGCGACACCCGTGGGAATACCGTGCGTGAGGCCGCAAAGTGATATGATGTGTTACATGCTAGATCGGTGTGACTTAGGATTGGGGTCCTGACACTACCGAGTTCTTGTTGGGAACCATCATCGAGGATAACGGAATCTTGTGCATGATCTAGAATTAGCACAACACGCTCCTTTTCCTTGAGCAAATCAATCAGTGGCTTGGTGTGCTAGGGATACATATGGAATGAAGGTTGCGAGCCTGTCAAACCATAGCATACTTTGCACATGCATGACTGACTTGGGATGGTACCAGGGGAAACAAAAACAATCTTTCTCGAACTCACGGCGGCAACTTGCACCAAATGCACGTGAATCAGAGAAAGTCACTTCTTTCATCCAAACATAGGCTTCATGAACGAAACACGAAGGTAATGCTTACAAAGTTTCCAACACTAGGTTGATGTTCAACATGACTCATGGGGGAGATAAAATGCTACTGATGGGCTCAACAGCAACTCATCGGAATTTCCATATCACTGGACTTCCATCATCATGTGAACACGGTGATAGTATTGGTCAGACCAAAAGATATAATGGTGTATGCTCGAGGGATCAACCACGAGTAAGACAACATTACGAATATCGTTGGTTCTGATTTGACTTGATGATAGCCCACACTCAAATCAAAGGATTGATAAGACAATAGGTCCAGCAACTGATCACAGGGACCAATCGATGAAGATATCATCCTTCTTCAACACACACTACACAAGAATATCCCTTTGGAATGAACTAAGTTAGGCAAGCTTTTATCTTCCAACTCTCCAAGTTGTTGTCTAGCTTAACCAACTAGCTCAGGGATATCCAACACAGATTCTTGGAGAAAGGGTGGTTCACAAGAAACCAACTCGATCACGAGCTCAACATAACAGTCAGGAAACAACCCGGTAACACTTCCAAGAAAATATTTGGAAAGTCACGAACCACCGGTATGTTACTAAGCTCGAGATCAATCTTGCTTTTGAGGGCAAGACGATATGATCAAAAGAGTGAGGGATTGACACAATCCTAACTCATAGATCGAGGAGTGCACCAGAACTAAGGACTAGGTAGCACGATCAATCTTAGGATGATGATTTAATAACCAACACGCTAAGAATGAGGATATTGTCCATTAGCTACCAAGCAACGAGTTGCTCGGAGTATTGATTTCACACATCACAATTCACTTGTCGGCATTCCGGTTACAACAACACGAGGACCGAGGAATGAATGATGATGGTGAGAAGTATCACTACATCAAGAATTCATAAGAGAAGGTGCAATTCTCATGACATTCTTGACATAAAGATGGTAACACTCCAGGTGGAACAGAATCAAAAGCTGGATTGGCATTTTGATTTGCAGAATACAACTACTTTGACCCAATCCTAGATATGGATGAGGCACTGGAGTTTGTTTCTCCTAGTCATTCCAGAGTAGAATGGCTTAACGGACCACAAGAATAATAGGCATCGATAAACGAATGCACGCATACCCTTGACTATCAATTGACAGGCGGGGGTCAGAATACAACTAAAGAGGAACAACTCGGGGAGCATATAACTTTCTGAGTTGTGGATGCATAGGTTAGTATGTCGAATCAAGTTCAACAGGTTTCTTCCGGATAACCCATGCAGGAAAGTAGAACTGGCAGATTCACAATTATGAATGGAGAACTCTTCAAGAGTACTCTGATTGCGATCTTTAGGCTCAAAGAGGAAAGTCTGCCATAACTAGTTCATGGTATTTGGAAGAAGGAAATACCATGGACCTCGAGGACTATCGCAAAGTTAATAATAACCTAAGGGAGCTAGCAAATACTAACAACATGAGGTAGGGTGAATCTCGGGTTCAAGAACCCAGGAATAGAATAGAATACCTACTACTAAATGGCATCACGGGATGCTTTCAAGAATAATGGCCAGAATCATCACACTGGGGATACAAAAGCATTGCTAAATTGCTAGGTGACTTCCTAAACACCTAGGGTCATAATAATAGCTCCAACATCTACGCCGAGGCAACAAAGTACCTCAACTTACCGATTAGTGTGCTTAATCTGGCCCAGATGAACATTAGAAAAGGAGAGAAGGGATTTGCAAATGCCTCAGACTATTTAGAAACCTGGGATGACTCGGACAGCATAACGGCTGTAATTGCTCAAAAAGATTTGAGACATCATGCAAAATGGTGGCATAGCCACTCAACAACACAATATCAAGGTTCCGAGATCAACAATTATCATACGGAAATAGTAGGAACTGAACTGGGCTTAAAACCAACAATCTTAAAGGTCTATGGATTAGTTACACGTCATCCTGATAGATAGATGAGAAGCCTAGTTCTTAAACCCCGTAGAAGAGAAGAGGTTGACTCAGATGAGAAGGCCATGAGGTATAAGGAGTAAAAAGAGCCTTACGTTCCCTTCCACAATCAATTCCCTTACATAACTAAAGCATTTCTAGACTCAACTTCACCAGTTTGGCTTGGTAATCCTACAGCAACAAAGCTCGATACCAACGCTGTCAGACCCCGATTCTAAGTCACATCGATCTAGCGGTAACACCTCATATCACTTTGCGGCCTCACGCACGGTATTCCCACGGTGTGCGCCTTACCATGGCCGGGACCGTTTGCATCTTTTGGCTCACGATATGATAGTGTCGCTAGCATCCATATGATAGAGAACCGGGCCGACATGGCTAGTCGTGAACCCAAAGCGGCGCTAACCCATGGGGACAGCATACATGAATCACATCAAGCATGTCGGTCATCAATGTATGAATTCGGGCTGTAGCATGGGCTAACAGGACTCGGTATCCCGGCTGTAGCAGGCTAGGCAGACTCGAATATCACCACGTGACATTTCCCGAAGGACGGACATATAGGAACGAAGTGAAACACATGCCGGCAGATCAAGTGTCCAAGCAGTAGTCTGGGCTAGCAGGACTCCGGTGAACCGGTCAGAAGCGGACTACTATCGCCGTAAGCACTAGACTACATTTCCCCATATGAGAGGCTGCCAAGGATAAACAACTAGTTTGTCGGATCCCACACATACCAAGCATTTCAAACATACACACAATATGCTCAATATGTGTAAATACAACATGGCATCACAACATAACTCTACGACTCAAATATTTATTCATTAGGCTCCGAGGAGCGAGATATTACAAACATGGGTCCCATGACCCAACACTCAGAGCATACAAGTCAAAGCACAAGCAGAAGCTAAACATGTCTGAGTACAAACAACTATAAATGGAAAAGGCTGAGAAGCCTGACTATCTACCAGATCCTGCCAAGGGCACAAGATCGTAGCTGAGGTAACAAGCTAAACGTCAAAGTCCACGTGGAACTACTAGCGAGACTGACGTCTCTCTGCAAAAACATAAAATAGGCAAACGTGAGTACAATTGTACTCAGCAAGACTTACATCGAACTAACTACATATGCATCATTATCAAAAGGGTTGGTGGAGTTTGACCGCAGCAAGCCAGCTTTGACTCGGTGGCTATCCTGAACTACAACGCAAGTAACTCTTTTGAGGTGATGCACACGAGTCCACATAATCACCATATCAATACACCACTATGGACCCGCTCCCGTCTTCCTACGAGAACGCCATCCATAGCACTCACGCTTATCTTGCGCATTTTAGAGTATCCACTTTCCCTTGTCTATGAACTGATATAGGCAACCCAGAAGTCCTTCTCCGCGGACACGGCTATTCGAATAGATCATATTAACCCTGCAGGGGTGTACTTCTTCACACACGCTCTCACCACTTATCTCCGTTTACACGACATGTACTTGACAACCTTCAAGCGGAAGCCTAGCGAGGGTGTCGGCCACGACCTACCTAAACACTCAAGTCCCTAGTCCAGGTTTATCGCCTATTCAGGTTCCATCCGCAGGGAGTCCGGCCGAGGTTTCCCATACAGCCCCGAACGATGTGTGCAGGGTTCCCGAGATACCAAACAGGCATTCGGTACACCGGGCCACGGTGTATCTACCGCATCATAGCCCACCCCTAGGGTCAGCGCTACGCACGGCCTCCAACACATATCCTACAAACACCAGAAACTAGTTGCAACTCCTGGATAGAGAACAAGGGTGGTTAAGAAGCCGAGAGAGTCAATTAAGGATCCCAATGTGTGGTAGTAACTGTTTCATGGATCACAAACACAGAACTCAGTTCCTGAGGACGGCTGCAATGAGACAACCCACCATGTACTCCTACATGGCCTCTCACCGCTACCTTTACCAAAACGTGTTCACACACTTAGCTCACATGTGAGGACATGTTCACACACCTCCGATTCATCCCCGATGAATCAGACCCGACTCAACTCTAAGCAGTAGCAGGCATGACAAACAAGCATGAATGAGTAGGCACAACATGGCTCAAGCAACTCCTACTCATGCTAGTGGGTTTCATCTAATTACTGTGCAATGACAGGTCATGCAGAGGATAAAGGGGTTCAGCTACCGCAGCAAGTAACAGTTGAATCATTGTTGTCCTAATGCAGTAAAATAGAGCAGGAGCGAGAGAGTGGGATTATATCGGAATGAACAAGGGGGTTTTGCTTGCCTGGCACTTCTGAAGATAATATAGTTCTTCATCGGTGTCATCGAACAATCGTCGGAACGTCGTCTACTGAGGGGGGACAAACACCGGCAACTGAGAAAGAACACAATCAATGCAATGCACATTCACATGAATGACACCTCATGTTAAGGTACTGAATTCACCTAATGCAATATCTAGCCAAGTTAATTGAAGTGGAACTCAAACAAGAACAAATTCCAACTCCAAATGTTATTTCATAAATTGCCCTAATCATCATTTGTCCTATTCAGTGAGGTTAACTTGTTCAAACATGCATGATCATGGCATAAACATATTCTTCATATTTTTCTGACCATTTTTCATATATAATTTGTTTGATTTGGAGTTACGGTTGAATTTCTATGAATTTTAGAAGTTTGGTGTATTTTCTGGAATTTCTAAACCTTTCTGATTTATTTTTAATTCCAGAAAGGCTTTAATGCGTCAGCATGACCTCACGGTGACGTCAGCAAGTCAACGGGCGCTGTCCAGGTCAAATCTGACCAGCGGGACCCGCTGGTCAGTCTCATAGTGACGGCTAGGGTCACTGACATGGGGGGCTAGCTGGATTAATCTAAACTAAGCAGAGAATAAATCCCAGGGTTAAATTAAAAGTGGGGTCCATCCGTCAGTGGGTGTGGTTCATTAGTTGGATCATTAGCACTAATTAAGCGTGCCACATCATCACCACCGGCGTGTAAACGCAGGCGACCAAATCCGCGGCGGAGGCCGTCGGACTTTCGCTACGGGGCCCGGTTTGAAAAGCCACTTGCACCTACATGCTCCGGGGAGTGACGCGCATCCAATGGAGCAAACAACGGAGGTGGGGGTGGCCGGAGTCGACGGCGGCGAGCTCGGTTGCGGCCGCTGGAGCTCGGGCGTGGGTGAGGGCAGCGTTGCGGTGTGCGAGCAAGCGGGCTGAGGCGCTAGTGGTGGCCTATGTGATGCGGTGAGTGCGATGGGCACTAGCCCGGGACCAAATGGTCACCGGAGCAGCACCGGCGACGAGCGCAGGCGGCGGCGCGCTTCGGTCGGGGTGGCCGAAGGGGCTAGATGAGGAAATCGACAGAGGAGGGAGAGGGGCTGGGAGCAGGGGCTCACGGCGAATGCGAGGAGAGGCTCAGCGGGCTCGGGGAGAGGCCGGAGCAGTCGGGGTGGCGATGGGGATCTCCGGCGTCGTGAGGTTGAATACGACGACGTGGAGACGCTCGGGGGAGTCCGGCGTTGCACAGCTTCGACGAGGAGGGCGAGGGGTACTAGGCGGAGCTCTTGGGCACCTCAGGGCGTCGCCGGGATGGCGGTGTCCATGGTGGTGGAAGCGGCGGCGACGGGGCGTTCAAGGAAAGAACAGAGGGGGGGAAGCGCTCGGGGAGAGGAGAGAGGCTGGGGGATCCAGAGCGGCGCCGAGGAGGGCTTGAGGCGCGCGCGCTGTCCAAGCAAGGCGGTGGCGGTGAGGGAGCTGTGTGGCGAGCTCGGGCACACGGTGCTCACCTCTCTGCCGCTCATGAGAGAGAAGAAGCTGATGGCCATGGGCAATCTGATCTTGGGCCGCCAGTGGGCTGGGCCAACTGGCCAGGGCATGACAGTAAGCTGTAATTCTTTCTCTCTCTTTATTTAAGTTTCATTTTCTATTTTCTAAAGTAAGTTTTGATTTAGTAAAAATACTAATTCATTTTAAAACTCTCGAGATAAATTGGGGGCATTATTTGGATTATTCCAAAAGCCCACAATTGAAACCAGAATTTTGGAGCATTTAAAATATTTATAGAATTCAGAGGCCCCAATTCAAATACAATATGGGTTAATTCAAAAATCCACAAATGGCCAACAATTATGCTCATCATTTTGGCGAGAGGTTTTCACCTTTATCAAAATCATGAACATTTTCACGGGGCATTTTGGGATCATTGAAAATGATTTTATTTGAACCTATTAGAATTCATTTGGTACTAGGGCTTGGATCAAACCCCCATTTCAAGTTTAACTGAAATTTAAGTATGATGACATGGATGAAGATGCAACTAATTACAAACAAAGATCTAGGGCTGTGACAACAGCACCAGCGATACCCCGGTGGCGGAGACCACGGCTGCAGATCCTAGTACAGGTAATCCTCTTGCCTGAAAACTTCCCTTGTGTTCTTCTTCTTCTGATCTTCTTTTTGAATATTTGCTTGACTTTTCTTCATTTTCCGGTCGTCAGATCCATCTGCCACAGAGCCAATGGAGACCGAGGTCGCCGGCGAGGAGGACGCGCGCGGCAATACTGACGACGCCGCCGCCATTGAAGAAGAAGCTGGCGCTGACGAACCTGCCGGCGAAGAGGCCGCCAAAGCTGCCATCGCAGAAGCTGGCGAGGGGTCCGGCGATCGCACTGACGGCCCTGAGGCCGCAGGAGCGCCAGGCGCTACGCCGACCGCCGATCCCTCCGCCGCTACTGCAGCGTCAGGCTCCGAAGAGACCCAGCCCGGCGCCTATTTGAAGGCCGGCGATGGCGTCTTCATCAAGATCCCCTGGGCGTCGAGCTCCAGGGTGCCGATCGAAGGGGAGACCTTTGACGAAGAGCTGCTCGCCTCCGCTGGGCTGACGCTGGTCGACGCGCCAAGCAGCAGCAGCGGCGTAGTCGAGGAGGAGCAGCTGCTGCGGAAGCTGTTGTCGCTCTACCGCGCCCGGCTGAGCCAAGCCTGGCGTCCCGGAAGCGCTTGTCGCGGCGGAGCAGACATCAAGAAGCGCGCGGAGGAGCTCCGGGGCCTCAACCAGGAAGCTCTCCGGTCCTTGGCAGAGGAGCGGGAGCAACTCGCCGAGGAGCGCAAAGCCTTTCTCCTCGAGAAGGCCAAAGCTGAAGAGCAACAAAGGCTTGCTGCCGAGAAGTTGTCTGTGCAGGAAGGCGAGTTGGCGCAGAGGAAGGTTAATCTTGACAGCCATGAGGAGGATCTTGCTACGCGCGAGCAAACATTTGGCGGGGATCTCAAGGAAGCAAAGGATGCTGCCGCACCTGCCGAGGCCGCCAAGAAGGAGCTGGAAACGAAGGTGGCGCAGCTGGAGGTCAATCTCAAGGAGAGTGGCGAGGAGCTTGCTGCACTCAAGCATGAGCGCGAGAAGGACGCCTATACTCTTGGCGAGCTACAGGGACGTCTCGCCGAGAGGAGCAAGGAGCTCAGCGCCGCCAAGGACTCCAACGCAGATCTTGAGTTGAAGCTGACCACCTTGACTCAGACGCTAGACGGCGCCAGGGAGCAGGAGGTGGCCTTGAAAGAGAAGATCAAGGCCGACGAGGCGTTGCTGGCGAGTGCTGCTGCCGCCCAAAACACCTTCAGGGATAATGTGGAGCACTGGACCGAGGGTCTCGTGGATGTTGCTGCAGCCATCGATAGGGAGCTGGCGCAGCTGGGGATGGAGGATCTCGGGTATTCCTCCGATGAGCACCTCCAACCCAGCGCCAAGCTCAGCTTGTTCTTCAAAGGCATGGCGACGGCCCTCCAGCAACTCCGGGAAGAGATCCCAAAGCAGCTGGCCGACGAGTCGCGCCAGATCTGCGCGGGAGATCTTCAAAAGGTGCTGATGAAGGTGGCCTTCCGCAATCCAGGCCTCAACCTCACCAACGTCCTCAAGTCCTTGCCGCCGGATGTTGATGTGGAGGCGCTCAAGACCATTGTCGCACCCATCGTGGACAGGGTGAGCGGGATCAAGAGGGTTGATTGCGACCGCGTAGATTAGGCCGCCCGTTTTCTCTTTTTCTTGTCGCTGCTGGTTATGTTATGAGAACAATCTATTAGAGCTGCGACAAGCTATCTTGTAATATAACTTTATTTCGGGTAGTGATTGCTATGTTATTTCCTTTACTTGATTCCTTCCTTTGTATGTTTTTGCCCTACGCTTTTAGGGAACTTGTCGGCGCAGGCACCTTTGCCATGAAGCGCTGAGTGAGACGTCGGCAGCCTCTTGGCGGTTTCGCTACCGACAAGAAACCTTGTCGCAACTAGTCGCAGCTCACTTAAGTTGTTGAGCAGACTCGAAACAAAGTAAGGGCGCAACTAGCCACGAGTTGGTTCCTCCGCGCACAGGTTTTCCATACAAAGTACGGTCGTTCGAGGAAGATAACTTAAAAATTTTAAAACTGATTGCTCAAACTTTAGCAACTTAGCTTTTCTGCCGTTTGCTTCCCGGTAAAGCGAAACTTCCTCGAGCGACGCTTGGTCCACACCATTATCTTCTCCTTTCCCCCCGGCAAACTTGTGGGCGAGGGAACCTTCCTTTCTTTGAGAAAGAGAAAGAAGAGAAAATAAAGATATGGAGCCTTGTGGCTCGTTATTGCTTACCGGAGATAGGTGTTGCACAAAATGTTAGATAATGCATGCAGAAATAAAGTAGAAAGCATGAAATTGACAAGATGTGCGGAGCACATTAGCTTTACTTATGCACGGGATCTGCGCCCGGCATTGTACAAAGGATTACATGCAACATCGGCAAGACTTGTACAAAAGGTGGTTGCCGGAACAGGTTCCGCAACGCGCCTCTGAGTAAAACTTACGAAGATGCTCAATGTTCAGGAGTTGCTCACCGAATGCCATCTTCGGTCTCAAAGCGGACAGCGCCAGCCTAGTGACTCGTTTCACCCGGTAAGGGCCTTCCCACTTGGCGTCAACTTGTTGGAATTCTTGGCGGACTGAACGCGCCAAGAACAAGGTCGCCTTCCTCGAGACTTGGCATTAACTGCGGCTATGGTAGCGGCACAAAGCTTGCTGGTATCGAGCAGCTCGTCAAACAGCTGAAGGCGGTCCTCCTCAAGGAGCAGTCGTCATCTTGCCGCAATCTGCTCTTGCTCAAGCTCATCATAAGCGAGCACTCGAGGTGACCCGTATACGAGTTCCGTGGGGAGAATTGCCTCTGCTCCATAGACTAGAGCGAAGGTGTCCGCCGATGGCTCGATTTGGCGTCGTCTGATCGACCAAAGAACCACCGCAGCTCCTCAATCCAGCTTTCTTCCGCACTTGTGCAGCACTGTCGAAAGTCCTGGTCTTGAGCCCGCGCAGCACTTCAACATTCGCCTCTCCGCTTGACCGTTACTTCTCGGATGAGCAACGAGCGAAGCGGCACCTTGGCGCCAAGATCTTGGGCGTCTCGCATGAAGGTGCGGCTCGTGAATTGCGTGTCGTTGTCGGTGATGATCCTGTTAGGAATCCCGAAACGGCAAACAATCGACCTGAAGAACTTGACTGCTGACTGTGCTGTCACCTTCCTCGCTGCTTCCACTTCCGGCCACTTTGTGAACTTGTCGATTGCAACATACAAGTACTCAAAGCCCCCGACAGCTCGGGGAAAGGGGCCGAGGATGTCGAGCCCCCAGACCGAAAATGGCCAGGATAAAGGGATCGCCCGGAGAGCTTGAGCTGGCTGGTGTATCTGCTTGGAATGGAACTGGCACGCTTCACACTTGGTTACTTGTGCAGTTGCATCCTGGAGGGCTGTTGGCCAAAAGAAACCTTGCCGGAATGCTTTGCCGGCAAGTGCTCTTGCGCCAATGTGGTGACCACATATGCCTCCATGTATCTCTGCCAACAGCTTCTGTCCGTCTTCCCGGTGAATACACTTCAATTTCACGCCGTTGAGTCTTCTTCCGTACAGTGTGTTGTCGACAAACTGGTACATACTTGACTGCCGGGCTACTCTTTCCGCTTCTTCTTGCTCTTCGGGAAGTTCTCCTGTCTGAAGGAAATGGAAAATCTGCTGTGCCCATGTTGGAGCTTGCGGCTCGACAACAAGGACTAAAGGCACATCTGCTGCTGCGGGAACATCCGCTTCTACGGCAAGAACCTGCGGTTCAGCTGGAGCCTGACGTTCCTCGGCAAGCTTGCCGGAGCAAAACTTGTCGGGAGCGTCTGCTTCAACAGAACAAACCCTAGGGCTTGTCGGAGAAGATTGCTCCTCAGCACTCTTGGTATTGATCTTGGTGACCTTCTTGGCGGCGGCTTCGGGGAGCTCTACCGGAAAATAGTCGCCAGAAATCAACTTCCTCTTCTTGTTCTATCCAGTTGATGGCGTTACAGACGGTTGAGTCAGCTTGAGCACAAAGATCCCTGGTTCCACAGGTAACTTAAGTGCGGCGACTTGACAGAGCCATCGCAATGTCGTTCGAGCTCTTGGAACATATTCCATCAGAGGCCGTCAAAGTGCTCTTCTAGCCTTCTCACTTCATCAACGTAAGCTTCCATCAACGGACTCTGATAATTCTTGTTCACCTGGCGGATGACAAGCTGTGAGTCACCCCTGACAATGAGCTTCTTGATCCCAAGGTCTACTGCGATTCTGAGACCGGCAAGTAAACCTTCATACTCTGCTGTATTATTTGTTGCTTGCTCCTTGGGAAAGTGCATCTGGACTACGTACTTGAGGTGCTCTCCGGTGGGTGCGACAAGCAGTACGCCCGCACCGGCGCCTTGCAGCGAGAAGGCACCATCAAAGTACATCAGCCACTCTTTGCTTGCTTCCTTGACAGGGATGCTCGTTTCTGGAATTTCTTCATCTTGTGTTGGTGTCCATTCTGCTATGAACTCTGCCAATGCTCTGCTTTGGATAGTTGAAGTGCTCTCAAACTTGAGGCCAAAGCTTGACAGTTCTAGTGCCCACTCGACAATCCTGCCTGTTGCTTCTGGATTTTGCAGTATTCTCTTCAGCGGAAAGCGAGTGACGACTATGATCTCATGTGCTTGGAAGTAATGGCGCAGCTTTCTCAAGGCCATGAGAAGGCTGAAAAGCAATTTCTGCACACCAGAGTACCTTGACCTAGCCCCCTGCAGAAGGGAACTGACAAAGTAAACTGGGCGCTGCACCATCCTTTTCTGCATCTTCTCACATGCCTGCGCAGATCCATCCTTGTCGGGACCAGAGCTTGCCGGTGAAGTGCCTTGCTTGTCGCTGGATGCATCTGCCGTGGTTGTTAGCTCATCATCCGCCTCCCTCTCCGCTACTAACGCAGCACTAACCACTTGATTGGTTGCCGCTATATATAGCAACAACTTCTCTTGTGGCCTAGGTGCGACAAGTGTTGGAGTGGAGGACAGGTATCTCTTTAAGTCCTGCAGCGCAGCCTCCACTTCCGGAGTCCATTTCATTGGACCTGCCTTTTTCAATATTTTGAAAAATGGCAAGGCGCGCTCAGCAGAACCTAGAGATAAACCTCTTTGAGAGCAGCCACGCAACCGCAAGTCTTCGTACATCCCTGACGCGCTTTGGTGCTTCAATCTGCTCAATGGCCTTGATCTTGTCGGGATTGGCTTCAATTCCCCTGAGAGATGAAGAACCCGAGAAGCTTGCGGAGGGACTCCAAACACACACTTCTCGGGGTTGAGCTTGAGGTTGATCTTGCAGATTTGCAAAGGTTTCGTCTAAATCTTGAATCAGAGTCGCCTTGTCCTTGCTCTTGACCACTATGTCATCCATGTAGGCTTCCACATTTCTATGCATTTGCGGTTCAAAAGCGTCATGGACTACCCTTGCAAATGTTGAACCAGCATTCTTTAAACCGAAAGGTATCCGTACAAAACAGTAGGTGCCACATGGGGTGATGAATGCGGTCTTCTCCTCATCTTCTTCTGCCATGAAGATCTGATGGTATCCTGAGTATGCATCAAGAAATGAAAGCAAATCACATCCGGCCGTGGAGTCAACAATCTGGTCGATGCGCGGCAAGGGAAATGGGTCTTTGGGACAAGCTTTATTAACATCGGTAAAGTCGATACAAAGTCTCCATTTCCGTTTGCCTTGTGCGACTACAGGATTGGCCAACCACGAGGATGGAGCACTCCTCGACAAGGCCTGCTGCTTCCAATTTCTTGATTTCTTCTGCGATGAATTCTTGGCGCTCCACCGCACTTCTTCGACTTTACGCTTGACGGGCCGCGATGAGGACAGACGGCAAGATGGTGCTCAATTACTTTCACAGGAACACCGGGATGTCGGGCGGTTGCCACGCAAACACGTCGACGTTCGCCCGCAGGAAAGCAACGAGCACGCTTTCCTATTTAGGGTCGAGAGTGGCACTGATGGTGAAGGTACCACCAGTGCCGTCCTCCTTGGTGGACACCTTCTTGGTCTCTGGTGGAGCTGCCATCGTCTTCTTACACTTGCCGGTGGAGCTCGATGGTGCGTCCTCGACGGTAGCGCAGCACTCCAAAGAGGTGCGCTTGCCGGAGTGGGCATCAGAACTCTTGCCAGACTTGGTCTTCTTCTTCGCCTCGGGAGCTTCAACGGTAAGTGACTTGTGATCCGCTGCGGCTGCTGCTTCCCGGTAGATCTTGTCGGCGCAGATAAGAGCATCCTTCTTGTCGCCAGGAACAGAGATGACACTTATCGAGCCTGGCATCTTCAGCAAGTTGTATGCATAGTGAGAGGCTGCCATGAATTTGGCGAGTGCTGGACGGCCAAGTATCCCATTGTAAGGCAATGGAAAGTCAGCAATGTCAAAAGTGACCCTCTCGATCCTGAAGTTCAACTCGCGCCAAATGTCACCGCAACGTGATCTTTCCTTGACTTACTCCTTCCCGGATTGATTCCTTGGAACGTGTCGGTCTCTTCGAGCTCGCCATCAGGGATCTGGAGTTTCTGGAGTACCGCGGAGGAGATCAGATTCAAGCCGGCCCCGCCGTCAACTAGCATCTTAGTGACCTTGAGGTTACGGATTGTTGGTGAAACCAACATCGGCAAGCACCCGACCGTAGTTATGCGATCAGGGTGGTCCTCAATATCAAAGATGATAGGCGTGCTGGACCATTTCAGAGGCTTGCGTGACTCGACGGATGGTTCTACCGCATTGACTTCCCGCATCCACTGCTTGAGCTGGCGGTGTGAAGTATGCAGAGAAGCACCGCCGTCAATGCACAAGACCTCTGTGGCTTTCTGGAACTCCTGCTCATCGGCCTCGTCATCATCCATGTCTCCGTCGTCGTCGTCATCTTCATCCTTGTCGCGCGGCGGGAGAGGTGTCTCCTTGCCGCTGCTTGGCCTTGCTGCTGGCGTCCTCCCGCCGGGCATTTCTTGCTGGCTCCTCCAGCACCTTCCTGGGCCTTCTCCTTGTCGCGTCGCTCGTATTCAGCCTTTTGCTGCTCGACAAGCTGCTCGACCTTCTTGCAGCTCTGGAGGTCATGGCCCTTGGTGCGGTGGATCTTGCAGTATTGCTTGTTGGAGCCGTCTTGCTTGTCGGCGACCGCCACAGCCTGGCAGTTGGTGCCCGCGGCAACCTCCTTGCCGGAGCTACCAACTTTGGCTTTCTTGGCGCCACCTCCGTTGCCGGACTGCTCAACAACTAGCACATCTTTGCCTTTCTTTTTCCTGTTGTTCCGCCGCCGGCTTTTCTTTGCCGGAGCGGCCTCCTCACTATCAGATCCTGCTGCTTCTGTATTCTCTCCGGGGAGTCTCCTCCCTTCCTCAACACGTGCACACTTGTCGGCCAGGGCATATAACTCACTTACGTATCTGATCTTGCTCATCGCCATCTCCTCCCGCATCCTGCGGTTTCGCACGCTCTGATGGAACGCGCTGATTACCGCGGCAGGGTGGACATCTGGGATGTTGTCCTGTACGCGGCTGAATCTCTGAATATACTTTCGCAGGGGCTCTCCTTCCTTCTGGGCGAGCAGGTGAAGGTCGCTCTCTTGGCCATGAGGCTTGTGGCCGCCTGTGAAGGCGCCGACAAACTGATGGCATAGATCCGCCCAAGAGGATATGGAGTTATCCGGCAAGTGCATGAGCCAGGATCTGACATTGGGCTTGAGCACCAGCGGGAAGTAGTTGGCCAAGATCTTGTCGTCTCGCCCCCCGGCAGCTTGCACCGCGATGGTGTAGATGCTAAGGAACTCCGACGGATGCGTCTTGCCGTCATACTTCTCGGTACATCTGGCTTGAAATTTTTCTTCTTTGGGCCATGGACTTGCCGCAGCTCACGAGTGAACGCAGGGCAACCTACGCGACGGCAAGTCGCTGGTTCTTCGGGCGCATGCATGTCGACAGAGGGCCCAGCAGCGCTGGTCGGATTGACGCCGCGCTTCTCTTGGCGCTTCGGCGCGAGTTCGAGCGTCTTCTTGATGTCGTTCGTGAAGAACTTGGCGCTGATCGCGACGAGCTCGTGGATCCGATGACGCGGTGGAGTATTGTCGAGGTGGATCCGGCGAGTGGCGATCTTGGCCTTCGGGCGGAGAGTGCATGGTGGTCGCACCCACACGGTTTGCCGCCACCGGCTCGTGCTTGGCAGTCCTGCCGCTGCAGCGATGTACTCGGCTGCGCGGAGTGTCGCCGTTGGCAAAGCCGATGAGACTACGAATGGTGGCCTCCATTCATCGACCTTGTCGGCTGTTGGAGGGTAATCCAGAGCGATTGAGCTCTCGCCAAAGCTTCTGCTGGAGTGGTGGGTGGCAGTGGCGAACGGCGCGAGGAGCCGGATATGCTCGGACTTCTAACTATGTTAGAAGGAGCAGTATCTCATCCAGGCGACCGTGCCTCGCTCGTGCCTGCACGTTGGCGTGCATGCTGGTCTTGAGCGTCCCGGGATCCACCAGCTTGATCTTCGTCCAACGAACGTATGGTACTGTGAATACCATGACGCTGTTGGCCCCGCGCCTCCTGAGATGGGCGCGGTGCATGTACGGACGCCGAGGTCTGCGCAACCTTGTCCTTGGACTTGGCAGCACCGTGGGCTCCCTCGTCGACACCCGTTCTTCCGCCGGTGTCTACCCCACCACCCATTTTCTCCGGTGGTGGTGGGATCGACGTGGACGGATCTGCTGCCGCCGAAGCCTTCTTCTTCGGTGGCATGTCGATGAAGACGATGAAGATGTAGCTCGTGTGGACGCCGGATCAGATTCACACAATCTCGACGCGCCCCTACCTGGCGCGCCAAAGATGTCGGGGAAGTTGATCTGACCCACGAACACCTATGGGACCGGCGGACCGAGCCCCTTCGGTCGGGCGGGGACGACGCCGATTTAAGAGCAGATCGAGGAAGCACAACAGCAGTTTACCCAGCTTCGGAGCTCTCCGGAGAGATAACACTCCTAGTGTTGCATGTCTGAGTGTATTGAGTTCTTGCTAGGGAGCGCTGAGTGCTACAGTACACACCAGCTGCTAACGAGACCTAGCGTGGGTGTTTTCGCTTTCAACCGCTCAACCCCCCTACGCTATGCATGGGCCTCCTTTTATATGCTCAAGGGGTCTCCGACAGGTGGCAACGTAGACAAGGGCAAAAATGGAAAAGGAGTGCGGTTGGTACAGCTACCTGTACAGTATATCATACCTAACCCTGACGGCAGGGGACAAAAGCATTAAATGCCCTTCTACGTCGCCCGAACAGTGCAAACAGGGACCGTCAGGGGCGCCACCGCTTGCCACGATGGCAATCTTGTCAGCGCTGCTTGCCACCGCGCTCCCTTGGCCGCACCGCCTCTTGCCACGCGCGCCTGGAAAGGTCCCAGGGTGACACGTTAGTGGATGTGCTGGAGCGCAGGTACAGATTGGTGGTTTACCGCGGCAAGTGCCTTGCCGCGGTCGTTGTCTTGTCGCGTCCGGAAGCTTGTCGCTCACCGGGCCTTCCCGGCAAGATGCTCTTGCCGGGGCCTTGTCTCCTAGGTGCCTTGGTTGGCCTTCCCGGCAAGCTCCTCTTGTCGGGGCCTTGTCTCTTTGGCTTGAATACTTTGGTCTTGAATGGCTCCAAAGGAACCACGGAGGACCTTGGCGGTCACCCGGCAAGCCTTGCATGTTGGTGTCTGAAACTGCCTGGTGCACGAAGTTCGGGATACTAGGGTACCCCTACTCTAGTACACCGGCGATTCTGAAAGGAAGCAGAGAGATTACAATCCCATCTCGGTGAGACTGAGATCCCTATCGGTGAGACCGATTTGCCTAGGGTTTGTGGCAGTGGCTATGACATTTGAACTCGGTGACGCCGGATAGAAAGAATCGGTAGGGCCGATTTTGACTTTAGGTTTAGGTCATATGTGGATGTGAGAAAGTAGTGGTGGGTTTTTGGAGCATATCACTAAGCACATGAAGCAAGATGCTCATTAAGCAAAACCTCATCCCTCCTTGATAGTATTGGCTTTTCCTATAGACTCAATGTGATATTGGATCACTAAAATGTAAAATGTAGAGTCTTGAGCTTTTGAGCTTGAGCCAATCCTTTGTCCTTGATATTTCGAGGGATCCACTTTCATCATCCATGCCATGCCATTCATTGAGCTTTCCTGAAATATTTGTCTTGGAATAGCATTAGCTCAATGAGCTATATGTTGTTATGAATTACCAAAACCACCTAGGGATAGTTGCACTTTCAATCTCGCCCTTTTTGGTAATTGATGACAACATATAGATCAAAGCTTCGACAAATGATAATAAAATTTGAAAAACATCGTCGCTTTGAGAAGTATGTGATAAGCAAGAGCTCCCCCTAAATTTGTGCATATTAAGATTTTCTTTGGACTGCAAATGCACAAGGAATTAGGCTCATGGGTTACTCTTCCATGTCACATACATCTTGGTGGAGCGCTCAAAATAATAATGATTGAATACATGCACTCATCACCAAGCAAAGTGAGTGATCATATGAGGATAAGTAATATAATAACATATAACAAGCATAAGTGTAGCTTATGATCAAACACATGATCATCAATGTCTCACAGGTAATAGCATAGTATCTCAAGCAATCAAAAGAAAACAAAGTTCAACCAAGAAGACAAGAGAGAACAAAAGCAGCAAATCTCTCTCTCTCTCGAAGCCTATGATCTATACATTTTTCTCCCCCTTTGGCAACAAGTTACCAAAAAGTTCCTATAAAATGCATAGGACTATATCGTCTCTCCGGCTTGGTCTTCAGGTGGTGGTGTCCGGAGAACTCCAAGAACGAAGTTTTCAGTCGATGTGGAAGTAGCTGAAGGAGTTGGTGCTAGAGCTGGTGGCGCTGGAGCTGTAGCTGGAGCTGATGAAGTGACTCTGGTGACTTGTACTGGCTCTGTAGCTGATCTCTGAGCTCGTTGCACTCTGGCAAATGCATCAGTTGTTGTTCTGCCCTTCCTCTCCTGCATGTCATCCTGTAGCTGCTCCACAGCTGACTGAATCTCAGTTACTTTGACATCAAGATCATAGAATTTTTGTTCCATGATTCTTTCCAGGCTCTCCTGGTTTTGAGTTAGGGTGGCCAACCCCTTCTCAATCCGCAGAGTTGATGCTATCAAGTAACCAAGCTGCTCCTGCTTGTTCTTTAGAAAGTACTCAGATGCCTCTGCTTGAGTTGGCATCTTGGCAGCCTTCTCTTTCCTTGCTTTCTCCTTCTTCTCTTGCGCTTGTACTGATGATGGTTCATTCTCAGTCATGACAACTTGATTGTACTCAAAGTCAGGATACAGAACCATGTGTTCCTTATCCAACGGATACTTTCCTGTGCCCATCTTTGAGTTAATCAACTCCTGAATCTGTGGGGCATATCCACAGCTCCTCTTCTGGTCTGCTGCTGTCCTCTTGATAGTTTCAACTATGAGGCTCATGACTATGAATTTCTGAGGCACATAAAAAATGTGAAGCAAATTGATTGCATGCCCTCTGATCATGTTGTGGTCACCTGATTTGGGCAACAGAGTGTTCCTTAGGATCCAGTTGATAGTAGGCAGCCCTGACAGAAGAAAATGAGCTGATCCAAACTTGAAAGTCTCAAGTGCATCATCAGGGATCTCCTTGTACATCTGTGACGTTGAGTTGTGACCCATCTTCTTCTTGGCATAAATGTCCAAGTCATCTTCATTTTCCTTTGGGGCATTGATCAGACTTGCCCATTCCTCTATGGTTGACTGGTATCTTGTTCCTTCAGACATGCAAACTATCCTGCCATCTGGATATAAATGTGCTGTGGAGTAGAATTGCATAATGAGCTCGTCATTCCAGTTTGTGAGCTTCGCCCAACAAAATCTGCAACTCCACACGATGAAGCTGTCATACACTCCAGGATAGTGTTCGCATTCTCACGAATGTAGGTCCAATCGACCCACCTCATATCACAAACTATGGGCTTCTTATCCAATAGGATGGTCTCATAGAAGTCCTGCTGCTCCTTGGAGTGGAACCTGTAATCTACAACAGTCCTTCTCTCCGTGGCATATTGATCGACTCTCCATAGCCTCAACCCTAGATCTCTCCTGATCTTCATGTTCTCAGCCACAGGATGAGCATCATTGTGGTCTGGAATCTTGGGTTTGAGCTTCCTTAGGATCTGCCCTTCTTCATCTTCCTCAGTAGCAACATCAGACATTGGGGCCTTGTTCTTCTCAGCTGCTGGTATACTCCTGGTATTCCTCTTTGGTGCACTCTTGGGCTTGGGGGCAGCTTTGGGTTTTCAAGCTGCAGCCCCTGACTTTATGGCATCACCCATCAGCTTTTGTGCCTTGGGTGCTGGTTCAAAAACCTCTTCTTCTTCCTCTTCCTCCATAATAGAAGGTTTCCCAATCACTCTGGCCATGGTCTTCTTGACCCTTTCCTTTCTTTTCTTTCCTTCAGCAGTAGCAGGCTCTTTGGGTTGGGATTCCAAAGAAGCTTGAGTGGAGACTCTGGCTTTGGACATTGGTTGTCTTCCTGCAGGCCTTTTGATCTTCATGCCTGGCTTTACTGCTGTTGAGATGTACTCCTTTTTGAGCAGTTTCTTCTTTGAACTGGCCTCATCCTCAACTGCCACATAATCCTCATCCTCAGACTCTGAGGTATTCTTCTTCCTTGTCCTTGTGGCAGCCTTGGGCAGATTGCTGGGAGTGCTTCTGCTCCCCTCATCTGAGCTGCTAGAGGGACTAGTGCCCACACTCATGTGAATCTGCTCTTCTGACCTGTTCTGGCTGTCACTCTGGTCAGACATGCTGCTCACAATGACTGCTGACCCTGTGAATAGTTATAGATGAGGTAGAGTGGATGAGCATCAAAAAATGCAGAGATTTTTGCAAAAGAATGATTCAAAAAACTTAGTTTTAGTTTTCCACAGAAAGCATTTCGGATCTACCGATTTTTAAACTCGGTGATACCGAAGCAGTTTTGAACCTAAACTAGTGAACTCGGTTAGACCGAGTCACAGTTCGGTGGCACCGAGACTGCTAGGTTTTCACAAAGTTCTAAAATCGGTCACACCGGTTTGTAATTCTCGGTCAGACCGAGACATACTAGTGCAATGGCGTTAGCCAAATCGGTGGGACCGAGTTTTTCAACTCGGTGGGTCCGAGATGGTTTCGGAGGAAACCTAACCCAAATTTTTGAATCGTACCTATTCTAAGGATTGTTTTGACTGGATAGAAGTGTTTCAATCGTGGCAAGATGCATTATGAACACAATGTGCTGAGAATCAGACGAGGATAGCACTGTGATCGAGTTCATACCCTAGTTCGGCAGTGAACTCGCTACGGCGGCAACAGCGGAGAAGAATTCCGTTGACGGCGGCGGAGACCAGCGACATGAGGCGGCTGGCAACGAAGTCGACGATCCGTAGACCTAGTAGGCAGAGCAAGCTATGCGCGGGCGAGGAGTTTCGGAGAAAGTTTTCCAAAATTTTCCCGTGTGAATATATAGCCCGACACTGTCAGTGTGACCGAGTGGAACAACTCGGTGGCACCGAGATGCATAACTGTTAACAGTTACAGCAACTCGGTGTGACCGAAAAGTTCAAATCGATTGTACCGAGATTGAAAACCTAGATCGACTTGGTAATCTCGGTATGACCGAAATGGAGGAATCGGTCAGACCGAAAGTCACAAAGAAGTTTTGGAAGTTTAAGTCTATGACGAATCGGGGACTCCGAGTGCTCCTCACACAGAGTGGTTCGAATCTGACTTGATCAAATTTTGTGATGTAGCATGAATAGAGTTTGAGACGAGAAAAGCATAGATAGCTAGAGAAGGTTCTTAGGCATTCTTGTCCATCCACTAGGCCAAAGAGAAAGAAGCCAATCAATCAAAACAACAAGTGGATGTCCTCGAATGAGTAAAATATGCAACCAACATGCTCACACAATAAAATGACAAATGAAATATGTGACAAAGCATGCACAACCAATTCTAGCATCTATCAAACAATTGGCGATGACTAGGTCATCTATATATGAGTATATTGACTTAGGAGTCAAATGAGAACATTTGATCATAGGTCATACTCATCATTTAAGCTCAAGTGCGGTTACCACTTTTACATAAAGCATTTATGTGTTCACATCATTAGAGTTGCTTTGACTCAATTCTTAGAGTTAAGCTCCCCCTAGATGTGAGATCCTCCCTTAGAGGGATAAACTAACCTTGGGTATTGTCGATGATGACTTCATGTAGGTGTTGAAGATGTGGATGCTCAATGTTGATGTAGATCTCTTGGAGCAATCCTTTGGAGTGAGTTGCACCTTCAATACCTACATGGGTTAGTCCCACAAGGAACAAACAAGAATATCCATAGACATAGAGTGATGCACACACAAAATGATGTCCATGAAAACATTAGGTTACCTTGTCCCTTGCCTTACCAACATGAGGGTTTGTGACTCCTTGAACTAGTGCAAGATATGGAAGATGATTGCACTTGTCCTTGCCATAATGATGTGAGTGAAAAATGTTGGCGGAGTCACCCTCAAGAACTCTCTAGTTCCTTTTCTTCGGGATCCACATCATCTTGATGGGAATCCTTGGTGTAGTAGTTGTGCTTGATGAAGTAGAACTTGACGTAGAATTGGGAACCCACTTGACCAAGGCCTTAGGTGCTTCTTCAAATGCATCAATCTCCTCTTGAAGCTTGTCCTTGCCTTTGTTCTTGTGGTCTTGTGGTGGAAGATCATCTTGTGCTTGTGTTCCCTTGAAGGAAGTAGGATCATACTTCTCTTGTTGAGGAACAAACTTTGTCTTGGGGTATTGATCTTCTTCCCACTCAACTCCATTGGCATTGAACTTCCGTTCAAAACCAACACCTTGATTCTTCCGGTGCCTTCCTTGCTTGCGTACAATTTCCTCAAATTGCTTACTCCTGGCACCGCTCTTGTATACACCTTTCTCTATAATTCCCTTCAATAAGTTGTTTTCTTGCTCAAGTGTAACTTGGCTAAGAGAATCATTAGTGGAATCAAGAGAACTACTAGAAGCAACAATACTGGATTTGGCATTGTTATTGTTACTACTAGAAGAAGAATCTTTCTTGTTATTGTTACTACTAGAAGAAGAATCTTTCTTGTTCTTGTTACTAGACTTGACTTGAGGCATGTAGGTAGATAAGAGTAAACGATTGGCAATATAAGAAGAACTTTTCTTACGGAGATCATCATTGATTGCTTTTAGGAACTCATGCTCTTGCTCAAGATTGAGCTTTTCAAAGCGTAACTTCTCATGAGCCCTTAAAAGTTCTCGATGATCTTGAAGATAGTTTCATGAGCTAACTTAAGAGTGTTTAGTTCTTTAGTTAGGCGCTCAATCTTCTCCTTATCATTGTCATTCGTTTCATCTTGATTAGCATGATTAATTGACGTTTCATCATAGTATTCATCACTAGAGTTGTCAATAAGTAAATCATCATCACCTAACAAGTCATCTTCATCACTATTTAAATCAACATACTCGGGTGTGTTACCTTAGGACCTTTGGCCATGAAGCATCTTCCAATCCTTCATTTGGTGATTCAAATATGTCGTAGGAGTTGGTTGACACAAGTGCTAAACCGCAACACCTTCATCTTGAGTGTATTCGAGTCGGAGTGATAGCTTCTCTCGAGTGATTGTCGGAGTCGGGCGGATACCCATTCACCAACATGAGCTTGATGTCTTCGTTTAGTGTAGCTCTTTGATGACTTGTCCTTCCTTTCCGAATCCTTGCTTCTCCGTGAGGGTCTTCGTTCATAACGATCATCTCTACTCCTTCTCTCTCTTGGTGGTGATTCTTCTCTTCTACTTCTTCTCTTGGGAGAATCTTCTCTTCTTTTGTAGGGTGCCGTACACTCATTGGAATAGTGTCGGGTCTCCCACAATTGTAGCAATTGCGCTCTCGACTAGAAGATCTTTTGTCATTGTAGGACCTTGACTTGGAGCTTCTTTCTTTGCTTCTACTCTTGTAGAATTTGTTGAAGTTCTTCACCATTAAGCTCAATTCTTCATTGAAGGTTTGTTTCTCACTTGATGATGTGGGGCTTCACATGAGGCTTGTAAGCACCACTTGACTTGTTGTGAAGTTCCTCCTTATCCTTGAGTGACATCTCATGAGCAACAATTCTTCCAATGACTTCCGTTGGCTTGAGATCTTTGTAATTTGGCATCATTTGGATCAATGTGCACACGGTATCATATTTTCCATCCAATGCTCTTAGGATCTTCTTGATGATGAATCTGTCGGTCATCTCTTCACTTCCTAAGCCGGCAATCTCATTTGTGATAAGAGCAAGCCTAGAGTACATTTCAGCAACACCTTCACCATCCTTCATTTTGAACTTGTCAAGATGACTTTGGAGCACATCCAACTTGGATTCCTTGACGGAGTCGGTACCTTCATGCATATCAATCAAAGTATCCCAAATTTCCTTTGCATTCTCAAGATGGCTGATTTTGTTGAATTCTTCGAGGCACAATCCATTGAAGAGGATATCACAAGCTTGAGCGTTGTATTGCAACATCTTCAACTCTTCCATGGTAGCTTCACGGTTCGGTTCTCTCCCATCAAAGAATTCACCTTGCAAGCCAATACACACAATAGCCCAAACGGCGGGGTTATGTCCGAGAATATGCATTTTCATCTTATGCTTCCAACTAGCAAAATTAGTGCCATCAAAGTAAGGACCTCTACGGTGATAATTTCCTCGCTAGGCGCCATACTCTCCTAGGTTGTGAAACCAAGGCTATGACCACCAAAAGCTATGGAAATCAAAGCAAATGGAGACCAAAGCTCTGATACCACTTGTAGGACCTTGAAGTATGTCTAGAGGGGGGGTGATTAGACTACTTGACCAATTAAAAACTTAACCTTTTCCCAATTTTAGACTTTGGCAGATTTTAGCTATCTTTGAGCAAGTCAAGCAATCTTCACGCAATTCAAGCAAGCATGCAAAGAGTATATAGGCAGCGGAAAATAAACTTGCAAGAATGTAAAGGGAAGGGTTTGGAGAAATCAAACGCAATTGGAGACATGGATGTTTTTGTCGTGGTTCCGATAGGTGGTGCCATCGTACATCCACGTTGATGGAGACTTCAACCCACGAAGCGTAACGGTTGCGCGAGTCCACGGAGGGCACCACCCACGAAGGGTCCACGAAGAAGCAACCTTGTCTATCCCACCATGGCCGTCACCCACGAAGGACTTGCCTCACTAGCGGTAGATCTTCATGAACTAGGCGATCTCCTTGCCCTTACAAACTCCTTGGTTCAACTCCACAATCTTGTTGGAGGCTCCCAAGTGACACCTAGCCAATCTAGGAGACACCACTCTCCAAGAAGTAACAAATGGTGTGTTGATGATGAACTCCTTGCTCTTGTGCTTCAAATGATAGTCTCCCCAACACTCAACTCTCTCTCACAGGATTTGGATTTGGTGGGAAGAAGATTTGAGTGGAAAGCAACTTGGGGAAGGCTAGAGATCAAGATTCATGTGGTTGGAATGGAATATCTTGGCCTCAACACATGAGTAGGTGGTTCTCTCTCAGAACTGGTAAGTTGGAAGTGTAGGTTTGTTCTGATGGCTCTCTTCACAAATGAAGAGGAGGTGGAGGGGTATATATAGCCTCCACACAAAATCTAACCGTTACACACAATTTACCAAACTCGGTGGGACCGAATCATCAAACTCGGTCGGACCGATTTAGTAAACCTAGTGACCATTAGGGTTTTGATTGGGATCGACATGCAACTCGGCACGGACCGATATGGTTAGGGTTAGGGCATAACGTAATCTCGATGAGACCGATTACACAAACTCGGTGAGACCGAATTTGGTAATTAGCTAATCAGAGAGTTGGTCAGGTAAACTCGGTGGGACCGATTCGCTCTTTCGGTGAGACCGAAAAGTTACGAAAGGGAAACAGAGAGTTTACATTGCAATCTCGGTGGGACCGATCGCTCACTTCAGTTAGACTGAAACAATACGAAGGGAAACAGAGAGATTACAATCCCATCTCGGTGAGACCGATATCCCTATCGGTGAGACCGATTTGCCTAGGGTTTGTGGCAGTGGCTATGACATTTGAACTCGGTGACGCCGGATAGAAAGAATCGGTAGGGCCGAGTTTGACTTTAGGTTTAGGTCATATGTGGATGTGAGAAAGTAGTGGAGGGTTTTTGGAGCATATCACTAAGCACATGAAGCAAGAGGCTCATTAAGCAACACCTCATCCCTCCTTGATAGTATTGGCTTCTCCTATAGACTCAATGTGATCTTGGATCACTAAAATGTAAAATGTAGAGTCTTGAGCTTTTGAGCTTGAGCCAATCCTTTGTCCTTGATATTTTGAGGATCCACTTTCATCATCCATGCCATGCCATTCATTGAGCTTTCCTGAAATATTTGTCTTGGAATAG
>JAHIAM010006828.1:0-34691 GCA_021605205.1 Aegilops longissima
CATAGAACAACAGGAGTGTTGTGTGAATTTAGTGATTTTTCAGGGTTCGTTTGGAAATTTTTATGCATTAACTGAGTTTTCAATGCATTTATGTGCATAATTGAAATTTGAACTACATGCACATGCTCCAATGCATATAAATTGGTTGAAAAATCAAAGTTGTGTCCTTGGGTGCATGCTTAGGTCCCATGCAAGAAATGGGAATGAATTTCAAACACCTGGGCACCGTTGATTGCTGGCAAAACATTGAGATGCCTTGTTTTTAAATTCTAGCAAATCTAAAAATCGTCTGAAATTCATGAAACTTGGCATGCTATCATGGAGCGGCATCAACATGCCGCGGTTCAAATTTTGTCCCATTTGGGGAGGTTTGGGTATATGCTTCTGACAAACCAGAGCTTCTCACAACAGGCTTGATGGTTTTCGGTAGGGAACGTCCCACCTTTGGGGACGAAACGATATCCATTGCCTCTTATTGCTTTCAAATTTTTTTCTCGTGTCAACATAGAACAACATGAGTGTTATGTGTATTTTTGTGATTTTTCGGGGTTCGTCTGAACATTTTTATGCATTAGCTGAGTTTTCAATGCATTTATGTGCATAATTCAAATTTGAACTACATGCATATGCTCCAGTGCATATAACTTTGTTGAAAGAGAAAATTGTGTCCTCGGGTGCACGCTTACGTCCCATGCAAGAAATGGGAATGGATTTCAAACACCAGGGCACCGTTGATTGCCGGCAAAACATTGAGATGCCTGGTTTTTAAACTCTAGTAAATCCAAAAATCGTCTGAAATTCATGAAAATTGCCATGCTATAATGGAGCGGCTTCAACATGCCGTGGTACAAATTTTTTCCCATTTGGGGAAGGTTTGGGTAGATGCTTCTCACAAACTGGAGCTTCTCACAACAAGGATGATGGTTTTCGGTAGGGAACATCCCACCTTTAGGGACGAAATGATATCCATTGCCTCTTATTGCTTTCAAAATTTTTTCTTGTGTCAACATAGAACAACAGGAGTGTTTTGTGAATTTTTGTGATTTTTCGGGGATCGTTTGGATATTTTTATTCATTAACTGAGTTTCCAATGCATTTAGGTACGTAATTCAAATTTGAACTACATGCACATGCTCCAGTCCATATAAATTGGTTGAAAAATCAAATCTTTGTCCTTGGGTGCATGCTTAGGTCCCATCCAAGAAATGGGAATGAATTTCATACACCAGGGCTCCGTTGATTGCCGACAAAACATAGAGATGCCTGGTTTTTAAATTCTAGTAAATCCAAAACTCGTATAAAATTCATGAAACTTGGCATGCAATCATGGAGCGGCATCAACATGCCGTGGTACAAATTTTGTCCCATTTGGGGCAGGTTTGGGTATATGCTTCTGACAAACCGGAGCTTCTCACAACAAGCTTGATGGTTTTCGGTAGGGAACGTCCCACCTTTGGGGACGACACGATATCCATTGCCTCTAATTTCTTTCAATTTTTTTCTCATGTCAACATAGAACAACATGAGTGTTATGTGAATTTTTGTGATTTTTCGGGGTTTGTTTGGACATTTTTATACATTAACTGAGTTTTCAATGTATTTATGTGCGTAATTCAAATTTGAACTACATGCACATGCTCTAGTGCATATAAATTGGTTGAAAAATCAAATTTGTGTCCTTGGGTGCATGCTTAGGTCCCATGCAAGAAATGGGAATGAATTTCAAACACCAGGGCACCGTTGATTGCCGGCAAAACATTGAGATGCCTGGTTTTTAAATTCTAGTAAATCCAAAAATCGTATGAAATTCATGAAACTTGGCATGCTATCATGGAGCGGCATCAACATGCCGTGGTACAAATTTTGTCCCATTTGGGGTAGGTTTGGGTAGATGCTTCTCACAAACCGGAGCTTCTTGATGTCTACTACACAACCTTCTTCTTGTAGACGTTGTCGGGCCTCCAAGTGCAGAGGTTTGTAGGACAGTAGCAAATTTCCCTCAAGTGGATGACCTAAGGTTTATCAATCCGTGGGAGGCGTAGGATGAAGATGGTCTCTCTCAAACAACCCTGCAACCAAATAACAAAGAGTCTCTTCTGTCCCCAACACACCCAATACAATGGTAAATTGTATAGGTGCACTAGTTAGGCGAAGAGATGGTTATACAAATGCAATATGGATGGTAGATATAAGTTTTTGTAATCTGAAAATATAAAAACAGCAAGGTAACAAGTGGTAAAAGTGAGCGTAAACGGTATTGTAATGCTTTGAAACAAGGCCTAGGGTTCATACTTTCACTAGTGCAAGTTCTCTCAACAATAATAACATAATTGGATCACATAACTATCCCTCAACATGCAACAAAGAGTCACTCCAAAGTCACTAATAGCGGGGAACAAACGAAGAGATTATGGTAGGGTACGAAACCACCTCAAAGTTATTCTTTCCAATCAATCCGTTGGGCTATTCCTATAAGTGTCACAAATAGCCCTAGAGTTCGTACTAGAATAACACCTTAAGATACAAATCAACCAAAACCCTAATGTCACCTAGATACTCCAATGTCACCTCAAGTATCTGTGGGTATGATTATACGATATGCATCACACAATCTCATATTCATCCATTCAACCAACACATAGAACCTCAAAGAGTGCCCCAAAGTTTCTACCAAGAATCATGACGTGTGCAAAACCCTATGCATAGGTTCATGGGCGGAACCCGCAAGTTGATCACCAAAACATACATTAAGTGAATCATGTGATATCCCATTGTCACCACAGATACGCACGACAAGACATACATCTAGTGTTCTCAAATCTTTAAAGACTCAATCCGATAAGTTACTTTAAGGGGAAAACTCAATTCATTACAAGAGAGTAGAGGGGGAGAAGAAACATATGATCCAATTATAATAGCAAAGCTCGCGATACATCAAGATCGTGCCAAATCAAGAACACGAGAGAGAGAGAGATCAAACACATAGCTACTGGTACATACCCTCAGCCCCGAGGTTGAACTACTCCCTCCTGCGTCATGGAGAGCGCCGGGATGATGACGATGGCCACGGTGAGGGTTCCCCCTCCGCAAGGAGTCTTGGAACAGGGTCCCGATTGGTTTTTGGTGGCTTTGGAGGTTTTTATGGCGGAACTCCCCGATGTAATCTCTGTTCGGAAGTTTTAGGATACATAGGTATATATGGGTGAAAAAATGCGTCGGGGACGAAGGGGGGCCACGAGGCGAGGCGCGCGCCCACCCTCGTGGGCACCTCCTTCTTCTTTCTGACGTGCACTCCAAGCTTTTCCGTAGCTTTCCTTCCGAAAATAACTTCTCCGATTGATTTCGTTCCGTTTCGACTCCGTTTGATATTCCTTTTCTTCGAAACACTGAAATAGGATAAAAAACAACAAACCTGGTCTGGGCCTCCGGTTAATAGGTTACTCCCAAAAATAATATAAAAGTGGATAATAAAGCCCAATATTGCCCAAAACAGTAGATAATATAGCATGGAGAAATCAAAAATTATAGATACGTTGGAGACGTATCACTTCTCACAACAAGCATGACAGTTTTCGGTAGGGAACATCCCACCTTTGGGGACGAAATGATATCCATTGCCTCTTATTGCTTTCAATTTTTTTTCTCGTGTCAATATAGAACAACAAGTGTTGTGTGAATTTTTGTGATTTTTCGGGGTTCGTTTGGACATTTTTATGCATTAACTGAGTTTCCAATGCATTTATGTACATAATTCAAATTTGAACTACATGCACATGCTCCAGTACATATAAATTGGTTGAAAAATCAAATATATGTCCTTGAGTGCATGCTTAGGTCCCATGCAAGAAATGGGAATGAATTTCAAACACCAGGGCACCGTTGATTGCCGGCAAAACATTGAGATGCATAGTTTTTAAATTCTAGCAAATAGAAAACTCGTCTGAAATTCATGAAACTTGGCATGCTATCATGGAGCGGCATCAACATGCCGTGGTACAAATTTTGTCCCATTTGGCGCAGGTTTTGGTATATTCTTCTCACAAATCGGAGCTTCTCACAACAAGCATGATGGTTTTCGGTAGGGAACGTCCCTCCTTTGGGGACGAAACGATATCCATTGCCTCTTATTGCTTTCAATTTTTTTTCTCGTGTCAACATAGAACAACAGGAGTGTTGTGTGATTTTTTGTTATTTTTCAGGGTTCGTTTGGACATTTTTATGCATTAACTGAGTTTCCAAGGCATTTATGTACATAATTCAAATTTGAACTACATGCACATGCTGCAGTACATATAAATTGGTTGAATAATCAAATTTGTGTCCATGGGTGCATGCTTAGGTCCCATGCAAGAAATGGGAATGAATTTCAAACACCAGGGCACCGTTGATTGCCGGCGAAACATTGAGATGCCTGGTTTTTAAATTCTAGTAAATCCAAAACTCATCTGAAATTCATGAAACTTTGCATGCTATCATGGAGCGGCATCAACATGCCGTGGTACAAATTTTGACCCATTTGGGGCAGGTTTGGGTATATTCTTCTCACAAACCAGAACTTCTCACAACAAGCATGATGGTTTTCGGTAGGGAACGTGCCACCTTTGGGGACGAATTGATAACCATTGCCTCTTATTGCTTTCAATTTTTTTTCTCATGTCAACATAGAACAACAGGAGTCTTGTGTGAATTTTTTTGATTTTTCGGGATTCAGTTGGACATTTTTATGCATTAACTAAGTTTTCAATGCATTTATGTGCATAATTCAAATTTGAACTACGTGCACATGCTCTAGTGCATATAAATTTGTTGAAAAATCAAATTTGTGTCCTTGGGTGCATGCTTAGGTCCCATGCAAGAAATGGGAATGAATTTCAAACACCGGGGCACCGTTGATTGCTGGCAAAACATTGAGATGCCTAGTTTTTAAATTCTAGTAAATCCAAACATCGTCTGGAATTCATGAAACTTGGCATGCTATTATGGAGCTGCATCAACATGACCTGGTACAAATTTTGTCCCATTTGGGGCAGGTTTGGGTATATTCTTCTCACAAACCAGAGCTTCTCACAACAAGCATGATGGTTTTCGGTAAGGAATGTCCCACCTTTGGGGACGAAACGATATCGATTGCCTTTTATTGCTTTCAATTTTTTTTCTCGTGTCAACATAGAACAACAGGAGTCTTGTGTGAATTTTTGTGATTTATCGGGGTTCGTTTGGAAAAATTTATGCATTAACTCAGTTTTGAATGCATTTATGTGCATAATTCAAATTTGAACTACGTGCACATGCTCCAATGCATATAAATTTGTTGAAAACCAAATCTGTGTCCTTGGGTGCATGCTTAGGTCCCATGCAAGAAATGGGAATGAATTTCAAACACCGGGCACCGTTGATTGCCGGCAAAACATTGAGATGCCTGGTTTTAAAATTCTAGTAAATCCAAACATCGTCTGAAATTCATGAAACTTTGCATGCTATCATGGAGCGGCATCAACATGCCGTGGTACATATTTTGTACCATTTGGGGCAGGTTTGGGTATATTCTTCTCACAAAATGGAACTTCTCACAACAAGCATGATGGTTTTCGGTAGGGAACGTCCCACCTTTGGGTACGAAACGATATCCATTGCCTCTTATTGCTTCCAAAAAAATTTCTCGTGTCAACATAGAACAACAGGAGTGTTGCGTGAATTTTTGTGATTTTTCGGGGTTTGTTTGGATATTTTTATGCATTAACTGAGTTTTCAATGCATTTATGTGCATAATTCAAATTTGAACTACATGCACATGCTCCAGTGCAAATAATTTGTTGAAAAATCAAATATGTGTCCTTGGGTGTATGCTTAGGTCCCATGCATGAAATGGGAATGAATTTCAAACACCGGGGAACCGTTGATTGCCGGCAAAACATTGAGATGCCTGGTTTTTAAATTCTAGTAAATCCAAACATCATCTGAAATTCATGAAACTCGGCATGCTATCATGGAGCGGCATCAACATGCCGTGGTACAAATTTTGTCCCATTTGGGGCAGGCTTGGGTATATTCATCTCACAAACCGGAGCTTCTCACAACAAGCATGTTGGTTTTCGGTAGGGAATGTCCCACCTTTGGGGACGAAACGATATCCATTGCCTCTTATTGCTTTCAATTTTTTTCTCGTGTCAACATAGAACTACAGG
This sequence comes from Aegilops longissima, assembly GCA_021605205.1. Taxonomy (NCBI): domain Eukaryota; kingdom Viridiplantae; phylum Streptophyta; class Magnoliopsida; order Poales; family Poaceae; genus Aegilops; species Aegilops longissima. Next base: position 6,186 of record JAHIAM010006828.1, read on the forward strand.
AGTGTTGTGTGAATTTTTGTGATTTTTCGGGGTTCGTTTGGATATTTTTATGCATTAACTGAGTTTTCAATGCATTTATGTGCATAATTTGAATTTGAGCTACCTGCACATGCTCCAGTGCAAATAAATTGGTTGAAAAATTAAATCTGTGTCCTTGGGTGCATGCTTAGGTCCCATGCAAGAAATGGGAATGAATTTCAAACACCAGGGCACCGTTGATTGCCGGCAAAACATTGAGATGCTTGGTTTTTAAATTCTAGTAAATCCAAAAATCGTATGAAATTCATGAAACCTGGCATGCTATCATGGAGCGGCATCAACATGCTGTGGTAAAAAATTTGTCCCATTTGGGGCAGGTTTGGTTGTATGCTTCTCACAAACCGGAGCTTCTCACAACAAGCATGATGGTTTTCAGTAGAGAACGTCCCACCTTTGGGGACGAAACAATATCCATTGCCTCTTATTGCTTTCCAATTTTTTCTCGTGTCAACATAGAACAACATGAGTATCGTGTGATTTTTTGTGATTTTTCGGGGTTCGTTTGGACATTTTTATGCATTAATTGAGTTTTCAATGCTTTTATGTACATAATTCAAAATTGAACTACATGCACATGCTCCAGTACATATAAATTGGTTGAAAAATCAAATTTGTGTCCTTGGGTGCATGCTTAGGTCCCATGCAAGAAATGGGAATGAGTTTCAAACACCAGGGCACCGTTGATTGCTGGCAAAACATTGAGATGCCTGGTTTTCAAATACAAGTAAATACAAAACTCTTCTGAAATTCATGAAACTTGGCATGCTATAATGGAGCAGCATCAACATGTCGTGGTACAAATTTTGTCCCATTTGGGGCAGGTTTGGGTATATTCTTCTCTCAAACCGGAGCTTCTCACAACAAGCATGATGGTTTTTGGTAGGGAACATCCCACCTTTGGGGACGAAACGATATCAATTGCCTCTTATTGCTTTCAAATATTTATTCTCATGTCAACATAAAACAATAGGAGTGTAGTATGAATTTTTTTCATTTTTCGCGGTTTGTTTGGACATTGTTTTGCATTAACTGAGTCTTCAGTGCATTTATGTGCATAATTCGAATTTGAGCTACATGCACATGCTCCAGTGCATATAAAATTGTTGAAAAATCAAATTTGTGTCCTTGGGTGCATGCTTAGGTCCCATGCAAGAAATGGGAATGAATTTCAAACACCAGGGCACCGTTGATTGCCGGCAAAACATTGAGATGCCTGGTTTTTAAATTCTAGTAAATCCAAAAATCGTCTGAAATTCATGAAACTTGGCATGCTATCATGGAGCGACATCAACATGCCGTGGTACAAATTGTTTTCCCATTTGGGGCAGGTTTGGGTATATGCTTCTCACAAACCAGAGCTTCTCACAACAAGCATGATGGTTTTCGGTAGGGAACGTCCCACCTATGGGGACGAAACGACATCCATTGCCTCTTATTGCTTTCAATTTTTTTTCTCGTGTCAACATAGAACAACATGAGTGTTGTGTGAATTTTTTATGATTTTTCATGGTTCACTTGGATATTTTTATGCATTAACTGAGTTTTCAATGCATTTATGTGCATAATTCAAATTTTTTAACTACATGCACATGCTTCGGTGCATATAAATTGGTTGAAAAATCAAATATGTGTCCTTGGGTGCATGCTTAGGTCCCATGCAAGAAATGGGAACGAATTTCAAACACCAGGGCACCGTTGATTGCCGGCAAAACATTGAGATGCCTGGTTTTTAAATTCTAGTAAATCCAAAAATCGTCTGAAATTCATGAAACTTGGCATGCTATCATGGAGCAGCATCAACATGCTGTTGTACAAATTTTGTCCCATTTGCGGCAGGTTTCAGTATATGCTTCTCATAAACTAGAGCTTCTCACAACAAGCACGATGGTTTTCGGTAGGGAACGTCCCACCTTTGTGGACGAAACGATATCCATTGCCTCTTATCGCTTTCAAATTTTTTTCTCGTGTCAACAAAGAATAACAGGAGTGTTGTGTGAATTTTTGTGATTTTTTGGGTTTCGTTTGGACATTTTTATGCATTAACTGAGTTTTCAATGCATTTATGTGCATAATTCTAATTTGAGCTAAATGCCATGCTCCAGTGCGTATAAATTGGTTAAAAAATCAAATCTGCATCCTTGGGTGCATGCTTAGGTCCCATGCAAGAAATGGGAATGAATTTCAAACACCAGGGCAACGTTGATTGCCGGCAAAATATTGAGATGTCTGGTTTTTAAATTCTAGTAAATCCAAAAATCGTCTGAAATTCATGAAAGTTGGCATGCTATCATGGAGCGACATCAACATGCCGTGGTACAAATTTTGTCCAATTTGGGGCAGGTTTGGGTATATGCTTCTCACAAACCAGAGCTTCTCACAACAAGCATGATGGTTTTTGGTAGGGAACGTCCCACCTTTGGGGACAAAACGATATCCATTACCTCCTATTGCTTTCAAAATTTTTTCTCATGTCAACATAGAACCACACGAGTGTTGTGTGATTTTTTGTGATTTTTTGGGGTTCGTTTGGACATATTTATGCATTACTTAGTTTTCAATGCATTTATGTACATAATTCGAATTTGAACTACATGCACATGCTCCCGTAGATATAAATTGGTTGAAAAATCAAATATGTGTCCTTGGGTGCATGCTTAGGTCCCATGCAAGAAATGGGAATGAATTTCAAACACCAGGGCACCGTTGATTGTCGGCAAAACATTGAGATGCCTGGTTTTGAAATTCTAGTAAATCCAAAACTCGTCTGAAATTCATGAAACTTGGCATACTATCATGGAGCAGAATCAACATGCCGTGGTACAAATTTTGTCCCATTTGGGGCAGGTTTGGGTACATTCTTCTCAAAAACCGGAGCTTCTCACAACAAGCATGATGGTTTTCGGTAGGGAACGTCCCACCTTTGGGGAGGAAACAATATCCATTGTCTCTTGTTGCATTCAATTTTTTTTCTCATGTCAACATAGAACAACATGAGTGTTATGTGAATTTTTTATGATTTTTTGGGTTTCGTTTGGACATTTTTATGCATTAACTGAGTTTTCAATGCATTTATGTGCATAACTCGAATTTGAGCTACATGCACATGCTCCAGTGCATATAAATTAGTTGAAAAATCAAATCTGTGTCCTTGGGTGCATTCTTAGGTCCCATGCAAGAAATGGGAATGAATTTCATACACCAGGGCACCGTTGATTGCCGCCAAAACATTGAGATGCCTGGTTTTTAAATTCTAGTAAATCCAAAAATCGTCCGAAATTCATGAAACTTGGCATGCTATCATGGAGCGGCATCAACATGCCGTGGTACAAATTTTGTCCCATTTGGGGCAGGTTTGGGTATATGCTTCTCACAAACCAGAGCTTCTCACAACAAGCATGATGGTTTTCGGTAGGGAACTTCCCACCTTTGGGGACAAAACGACATCCATTGCCTCTTATTGCTTTCAAATTTTTTTCTCGTGTCAACGTAGAACAACAGGAGTGTTGTATGAATTTTTGTGATTTTTCGCGGTTCGTTTGGACATTTTTATATATTAACTGAGTTTTCAATGCATATATGTGCATAATTCAAAATTGAGCTACATGCACATGCTCCAGTGCATATAAAATTGTTGAAAAATCAAATATGTGTCCTTGGGTGCATGCTTAGGTCCCTATGCAAGAAATGGGAATGAATTTCAAACACCAGGGCACCGTTGATTGCCGGCAAAACATTGAGATGCCTGGTTTTTAAATTCTAGTAAATCCAAAAATCGTCTGAAATTCATGAAACTTGGCATGCTATCATGGAGCGGCATCAACATGTCGTGGTACAAATTTTGTCCCATTTGGGGCAGGTTTGGGTAAATGCTTCTCACAAACCAGAGCTTCTCACAACAAGCATGATGGTTTTCGGTAGGGCACGTCCCACCTTTGGGGACAAAACGACATCCATTGCCTCTTATTGCTTTCAAATTTTTTTTCTCGTGTCAACATAGAACAACAGGAGTGTTGTGTGAATTTTTGTTATTTTTCGCGGTTCGTTTGGATATTTTTATACATTAACTGAGTTTTCAATGCATTTATGTGCATAATTCAAATTTGAGCTACATGCACATGCTCCAGTGCATATAAAATTGTTGAAAAATCAAATATGTGTCCTCGGGTGCATGCTTAGGTCCCATGCAAGAAATGGGAATGAATTTCAAACACAAGGGCACCGTTGATTGCCGCCAAAACATTGAGATGCCTGTTTTTTAAATTCTAGTAAATCCAAAAATCGTCTGAAATTCATGAAACTTGGCATGCTATCATGGAGCGGCATCAACATGCCGTGGTACAAATTTTGTCCCATTTGGGGCAGGTTTGGGTATATGCTTCTCACAAACCAGAGCTTCTCACAACAAGCATGATGGTTTTCGGTAGGGAACGTCCCACCTTTGGGGACAAAACGACATCCATTGCCTGTCGGTGTACTAGAGTAGGGGTACCCTAGTATCCCGAACTTGTGCACGGGCAGTCGCAGCACCCCGCGGCAAGGGTTGCCGGGTGGCCGCCAAGGTCCTCCGTGGTTCTTTTGGAGCCATTCAAGAACAAAGTATTTAAGCCAATGAGACAAGGCCCCGGCAAGAGGGGCTTGCCGGGAAGGCCACACGAGGCACCTGGGAGACAAGGCCCCGGCAAGAGGAGCTTGCCGGGAAGGCCCGGTGAGCGACAAGCATCCGGACGTGACAAGACAACGACCGCGGCAAGGCGCTTGCCGTGGCCGACTACCACTCTGTTCCTGCGCTCCAGCACATCCACCAACGTGTCGCTATGGCACCATTCCAGGCGCGCGTGGCAAGAGGCTGTGCGGCCAGCGGAGCACGGCGGTAAGCGGCGCTGACAAGATTGCCATCGTGGCGAGCGGTGGCGTCCCTAACGGTCCCTGTTTTCACTGTTTGGGCGACGTAGACGGGCATTTAATGCCTTTGTCCCCTGCCGTCAGGGTTAGGTATGATACACTGTACAAGTAGTTGTACCAACCACACTCCGTTTCCATTTTTACCCTTGTCTATGTTGCCACCTGTCGGAGACCCCTTGAGCATATAAAAGGAGGCCCATGCGCAACGTAGAGGAGGAGGTTCGAAAGGTTCGAAGCGAAAGCATTCACGCTAGGTCTCGTTAGCAGCTGGTGTGTCTTTGTAGCACTCAGCGCTCCTAGCAAGAACTCAATACACACAAACATGCAGCAGTAGGAGTGTTATCTCTCCGGAGAGCTCCGAAGCTGGGTAAACTGCTCGTGTGCTTCGCCTCGATCTGCTCTTCGTGCTACCTCCGCCCCCCACCGAACTGAAAGGGGCTCGGTCCGCCAGTCCCATAGGTGTTCGTGGGTCAGATCAGCTTCCCCGACATCTTTGGCGCGCCCGGTAGAGGCGTCGAGGCTGTGTGAACCTGATCCGGCGTCACACGAGCTACATCTTCATCATCTTCATCGACATGCCACGAAGAAGAAGGCTTGGCGGCAGCGAGCAAATCACGTCGATCCCACCACCACCGGAGCAAATGGGTGGTGGGGTGACACCGCGGAAGAACAGGCGCCGCGAGGGAGCTCATGATCCTGCCAAGTCAAGGACAAGGCTGCGCAGACCTCGGCGTCCGTACACGCACCGCGCCCATCTCAGGAGGCGCGGGACCGACAGCGTCATGGTATTCACAGTACCATATGCTCGTTGGATCAAGATCGAGCTGGTGGATCCGGGGCCCTCAAGACCAGCGTGCACGCCAACATCTCGGCACGAAGCGAGGCACGATCGCTGGGCGGGATCTGCTCCTTCTAACATCGTTAGAAGTCCGAGCATATCCCGCCTCGCGCCGTTCACCATCGCCACCCACCACTCCAGCGAAGCTTTGGCGAGAGCTCAACTGCTCCTAGATTACCCTCAACAGCCGACAAGGTCGATGAATGGAGGGCCACCATTCAGAGTCTCATCGGCTTTGCCAACGGCGACACTCCGCGGCAACCAAGTACATCGCTGCCGCGGCAAGACTGCCAAGCACAAGCCGGTGGCGACGAAACCGGTGGTGGTGCAACCACCATGCACTCTCCGCCCAGAAGGCCAAGATCGCCGACTCGCCGGATCCACCTCGGCAGCGACTCCACCGCGTCATCAGATCCACGAGCTCGTCGCGATCAGCCCCAAGTTCTTCACGAACGACAGCAAGAAGACGCTCGAACTCGCATCGAGCACCAAAGAGAAGCGCGGCGTCAATCAGACCAGCGCGCTGGGCCCTCTGTCGACATGCATGCGCCAGGGGAACCAGGCGACTTGCCATACGCGGTAGGTTGCCCTGCGTTCACTCGTGAGCTGCGGCAAGTCCAGTGGCCCAGCAAGAAGAATTTCAAGCCAGACGTGCCAGAGAAGTACGACGGCAAGACGCATCCGTCGGAGTTCCTCAGCATCTACACCATCGCGGTGCAAGCTGCCGGGGGGCGAGACGACAAGATCCTGGCCAACTACTTCCCGCTGGTGCTCAAGCCCAATGTCAGATCCTGGCTCATGCACTTGCCGGACAACTCCATATCTTCCTGGGCGGATCTATGCCATCCGTTTGTCGGCGCCTTCACAGGCGGCCACAAGCCTCATAGCCAAGAGAGTGACCTTCATCTGCTCGCCCAGAAAGAAGGAGAACCCCTGCGATTCATTCGTGTACAGCACAACATCCCAGATGTCCACCCTGCCGCGGTAATCAGCGCATTCCATCAGAACGTGCGAAACCGCAGGATGCGGGAGGAGATGGCGATGTGCAAGATCAGAGACGTCAGTGAGCTATATGCCCTGGCCGACAAGTGTGCGTCTTTGAGGAAGGAGGAGACTCCCGGAGAGAATTCAGAAGCAACAGGATCTGATAGTGAGGAGGCTGCCCCGGCAAAGAAAAAAAGTCGGCGGAACAACAGAAAGAAGAAAGGCAAAGATGTGCTAGTCGTTGAGCAGTCCGGCAACGGAGGTGGCGCCAAGAAAGCCAAAGTTGGTAGCTCCGGCAAGGAGGTTGCCGCTGGCACCAATTGCCGGGTGTGGCGGTCGCCGACAAGCGTGACGGCTCAACAAGCGATCTTGCAAGATCCACCGCACCAAGGGCCATGACCTCGAGCTGCAAGAAGGTCGAGCAGCTTGTTGAGCAACAAAAGGCTGAATCTGACGACGCGACAAGGAGAAGGCCAGGAAGGTCTTGGAGGAGCTAGCAAAACGCCCGGCCGGGGAGGACGCCGCTGGCAAGGCCAAGCAGCGGCAAGGAGACAGACCTCCAGCGGCGCGACAAGGATGAAGATGACGGCGACAGCGAAGACATGGATGATGATGAGACCGATGAGCAGGAGTTCGAGAGAAGCCACAGAGGTCTTGTGCGTTGACGGCGGTGCTTTCTGCATACTTCACACCGCCAACTCAAGCGGTGGATGCGGGAAGTCAATGCGGCGAGAACCATCCGTCGAGTCACGCAAGCCTCGAAATGGTCCAGACGCCTATCATCTTTGATATTGAGGACCACCCTGATCGCATCACTGCGGTCAGGTGCTTGCCGATGTTGGTTTCACCAACTATCCGCAACTTCAAGGTCACTAAGATGCTAGTTGACGGCGGGGCCGGCTTGAACCTGATCTCCTCCGCGGTGCTCCAAAAACTCCAGATCCCTGATGGCGAGCTCGAAGAGACCGGCACATTCCAAGGAATCAATCCGGGAAGGAGCAAGCCGAAGGGAAAGATCACGTTGCTGATTTTCCATTGCCTTACAATGGGATACTTGGCCGTCCAGCACTTGCCAAGTTCATGGAAGCCTCTCATTATGCATACAACATGCTCAAGATGCCAGGCCCGATAAGTGTTATTTCTGTCCCTGGCGACAAGAAGGATGCCCTAATCTGCGCCGACAAGATCTACCGGGAAGCAGCAGCCGCAACAGATCGCAAGTCACTTGTCGCTGAAGCTCCCGGGGGGAAGAAGAAGACCAAGTCCGGCAAGAGTTCTGATGCCCACTCCGGCAAGCGCACCTCTTCGGAGTGCTGCGCTACCGTCGAGGACGCACCATCGAGCTCCACCGGCAAGTGCAAGAAGAAGACGATGGCAGCTCCACCAGAGACCAAGAAGGTGGCCGCCAAGGAGGACGGCACTGGTGGTACCTTCACCATCAGTGCCACTCTCGACCCTAAATAGGAAAGCGCGCTTGTTGCTTTCCTGCGGGCGAACGTCGACGTGTTTGCATGGCAAACGTCTGACATCCCCGGTGTTCCCAGGAAAGTAATTGAGCACCACCTAGCTGTCTGTCCTCATGCGCGGCCCGTCAAGCAGAAAGTCAGGAAGCAGGCAGTGGAGCGTCAAGAATTCATCACAGAAGAAATCAAGAAATTGGAAGCAGCAGTCCTTGTCAGAGGAGTGCTCCATCCTACGTGGTTGGCCAATCCTGTAGTCGTGCGCAAGGCAAACGGGAAATGGAGGCTTTGTATCGACTTTACCGATGTTAGTAAATCTTGTCCCAAAGACACATTTCCCTTGCCGCGCATCGATCAGATTGTTGACTCCACGGCTGGATGCGATTTGCTCTCATTTCTTGATGCATGCTCAGGGTACCATCAGATCTTCATGGCAGAAGAGGATGAGGAGAAAACCGCATTCATCACCCCATGTGGCACATCTTTGCTTCGTCACGGATGCCTTTCGGATTAAAGAATGCTGGTTCAACATTTGCAAGAGTAGTCCATGACGCTTTTGAGCCACAAATGCACAGAAATGTGGAAGCCTACATGGATGACATAGTGGTCAAGAGCAAGGACAAGGCAACTCTGATTCAAGATTTATACGAAACCTTTGCAAATCTGCGCAAGATCAACCTCAAGCTCAACCCCGAGAAGTGTGTGTTCGGAGTCCCCTCCGGCAAGCTTCTCGGGTTCTTCGTATCTCAGCGGGGAATCGAAGCCAATCCCGACAAGATCAAGGCCATTGAGCAGATCGGAGCACCAAAGCGCGTCAAGGATGTACGAAGGCTTGCCGGTTGCGTAGCTGCTCTCAGCAGGTTTATCTCTAGGTCTGCTGAGCGCGCCCTGCCATTTTTCAAAATATTGAAAAAGACAGGTCCAATGAAATGGACTCCGGAAGCGGAGGCTGCGCTGCAGGACTTGAAGAGATACCTGTCCTCCACTCCAATACTTGTCGCACCTAGGCCACAAGAGAAGTTGTTGCTATATATAGCGGCAACCAATCAAGTGGTTAGTGCTGCGTTAGTAGCGGAGAGGGAGGCGGATGATGAGCTAGCAACCACGGCAGATGCATCCAGCGACAAGCAAGGGACTTCACCGGCAAGCTCTGGTCCCGACAAAGATGGATCTCTTGCAGCGTGAGAAGATGCGAAGAGAATGGTGCAGCGCCCAGTTTACTTTGTCGGTTCCCTCTGCAGGGGCTAGGTCAAGGTACTACGGTGTGCAAAATTGCTTTTCGGCCTTCTCATGGCCTCGAGAAAGCTGTGCCACTACTTCCAAGCACATGAGATCACAGTCGTCACTCGCTTTCCGCTGAAGAGGATACTGCAAAATCCAGAGGCAACAGGCAGGATTGTCGAGTGGGCACTAGAACTGTCAAGCTTTGGCCTCAAGTTTGAGAGCACTTCAACTATCCAAAGCAGAGCATTGGCAGAGTTCATAGCAGAATGGACGCCAACACAAGACGAATAAATTCCAGAAACGAGCATCCCCATCAAGGAAGCAAGCAAAGAGTGGCTGATGTACTTTGATGGTGCCTTCTCGCTGCAAGGCGCCGGTGCGGGCGTGCTGCTTGTCACACCCACCGGAGAGCACCTCAAGTACATAGTCCGGATGCACTTTCCCAAGGAGCAAGCAACAAACAATACATCGAGTATGAAGGTTTGCTTGCGGTCTCGAGATCGCAGAGACCTTGGGATCAAGAAGCTCATTGTCGGGGTGACTCACAGCTTGTCGTCCACCAAGTGAACAAGGATTATCGAGTCCGTTGATGGAAGCCTATGTTGATGAAGTGAGAAAGCTAGAAGAGCACTTTGACGGCCTCAGATGGAATATGTTCCAAGAGCTCGAGCGACATTGCTGATGGCTGTCAAAGTCGCCGACTCAAGTTACACTGTGGAACCAGGGATCTTTGTGCTCAAGCTGACTCAACCGTCAATGAACGCCATCAGCTGGACAGAACAAGAAGAGGAAGTTGATTTCGGTGACTATTTTCGGCGAGCTCCCGAAGCCGCCGCCAAGAAGGTCCCCAAGATCAACACCAAGAGTGCTGAGGAGCAGTCTGCTCCGACAAGCCCTAGGGTTTGTTTCGTTGAAGCAGACGCTCCCGACAAGTTTTGCTCCGGCAAGCCTGCCGGGGAACGTCAAGCTCCGGCTGAGCCGCAGGTTCTCGCCGTAGAAGCGGATGTTCCCGCAGCAGCAGATGTACCTTTAGTCTTTGTTGTCGAGCCGCAAGCTCCAGCATGGGCACAGCAGATTGTCCATTTCCTTCAGACAGGAGAACTTCCCGAAGAGCAAGAAGAAGCGGAAAGAGTAGCCCGGCAGTCAAGTATGTACCAGTTTGTCGACAACACTGCATGCGAAGAAGACTCAATGGTGTGAAATTGAAGTGTATTCGCCGGGAAGATGGATGAAGCTGTTGGCGAGATACATGGAGGCATATGTGGTCACCACATTGGCGCAAAAGCACTTGCCGGCAAAGCGTTCCGCAAGGTTTCTTTTGGCCGACAGCCCTCCGGATGCAACTGCACAAGTAACCAAGTGTGAAGCGTGCGGTTCCATTCCAGCAGATACACCAGCCAGCTCAAGCTCTCAGACGATCCCTTTATCCTGGCCATTTTCGATGCAGGGGCTCGACATCCTCGTCCCCTTTCCCCAAGCTGTCGGGGCTTTGAGTACTTATGCGTTGCAATCGACAAGTTCACAAAGTGGCGGAAGTGGAAGCAGTGAGGAAGGTGACAACACGATCGTGATCAAGTTCTTGGTCGATTGTTTGCCGTTTCGGATTCCTAACAGGATCATCACCGACAACGGCACACAATCACGAGCCGCACCTTCATGCAATCGTCCAAGATCTTGGCGCCAAGGTCTGCTTTCGCTTCATTGCTCATCCGAGAAGTAGCGGTCAAGCGGAGAGGAAAATGCTGAAGTGCTGCGCGGGCTCAAGACTAGGACTTTCGACAGGCTGCACAAGTGCGGAAAACTGGATTGAGGAGCTGCCAGTGGTTCTTTGGTCGATCAGGACAACGCCAAATCGAGCCACTTGCCAGACACCTTTCGCTCTAGTCTATGGAGCAGAGGCAGTTCTCCCCACGGAACTCAGATATGGATCACCTCGAGTGCTCGCTATGATGAGCTTGAGCAAGAGCAATTGCGACAAGATGACTTGCTCGCTTGAGGAGGACCGTCTTGAGCTCTTCAGACGAGCTGCTCGATATCAGCAAGCTTTGCGCCGCTACCATAGCCGCAAAGTTAGTGCCAGAAGTCTCGAGGAAGGCGACCTTGTTCTTCGGCGCGTTCAGTCCGCCAAGAATTCCAACAAGTTGACACCGAAGTGGGAAGGCCCTTATCGGGTGAAACGAGTCACTAGGCCTGGCGCTGTCCGCCTTGAGACCGAAGATGGCATTCCGGTGAGCAACTCCTGGAACATTGAGCATCTTCGTAAGTTTTACCTCAGAGGCGCGGTTTCCGGAACCTGTTCCGGCAACCACCTTTTGTACAAGTCTTGCCGATGTTGCATGTAATCCTTTGTACAGAGCCGGGCGCAGACCCCGTGCATAAGTAAAGCTCATGTGCTTCGCGCATCTTGTCAATTTCATGCTTTCTACTCTATTATTTTGCATGCATTATCTGACACCTTGTGCAGCACCTACCCCGGTAAGCAATAACGAGCCGCAAGGCTCCATATCTTTATTTTCTCTTCATTCTCTTTCTCAAAGAAAGGAAGGTTCCCTCGCCCACAAGTTTGCCAGGGGGGAAGGAGAAGATAACGGTGTGGACCAAACGACGCTCGAGGAAGTTTCGCCTTACCGGGAAGCAAACGACAGAAAAGCTTAGTTGCTAGAATTTGAGCAATCAGCTTTTAAATTTTTAAGTTATCTTCCTCGAACGACCGTACTTTGTATGGAAAACCTGTGCGCGGAGGAACCAACTCGTAGCTAGTTGCGCCCTTACTTTGTTTCGAGTCTGCTCAACAACTTAAGTGAGCTGCGACTAGTTGCGACAAGGTTTCTTGTCGATGGCGGCACCGCCCGGCGAGCTCTTGACGTCCGCACTCGGCGCTTCATGGCTCGGTGCCCGCGCCGACAAGTTCCCTAAAAGCGTAGGGCAAAAACATACAAAGGAAGAAATCAAGTAAAGGAAATAACATAGCAATCACTACCCTAAATAGAGTTATATTACAAGATAGCTTGTCGCAGCTCTAATGGATTGTTCTCATGACATGACCAGCAGCGACAAGGAAAAGAGAAAACGGGCGGCCTAATCTACGCGATCGCCATCAACCCTCTTAATCCCGCTCACCTTGTCCACGATGGGTGCGACAAGGGTCTTGAGCGCTTCCACATCAGCATCCGGCGGTAAGGACTTGAGGACGTTGGTGAGGTTGAGGCCAGGATTGCGGAAGGCCACCTTCATCAGCACCTTTTGAAGAGCAACCACGCAGATCTGGCGCGACTCCTCGGCCAGCTGCTTTGGGATCTCTTCCCGGAGTCGCTGGAGGGCCGTCACCACGCCCTTGAAGAACAAGCTGAGCTTGGCGCTGGGTTGGAGGTGCTCGTCGGAGGAATATCCAAGATCCACCATCCCCAGCTCCGCCAGCTCCCTGTCGATGGCTGCAGCAACATCCACGAGACCCTCGGTCCAGTGCTCCACATTATCTCTGAAGGTGTTCTGGGCGGCAGCAGCACTCGCCAGCAACGCCTCGTCGGCCTTGATCTTCTCCTTCAAGGCCACCTCCAGCTCCCTGGCGTCGTCCAGCACCTGAGTCAAGGTGGTCATCTTCAACTCAAGATCTGCGTTGGAGTCCTTGGCGGCGCTGAGCTCCTTGCTCCTCTCGGCGAGACGGCCCTGCAGCTCGCCAAGAGTGTAGGCGTCCTTCTCGTGCTCATGCTTGAGTGCGGCAAGCTTCTCGCCGCTCTCCTTCAGATTGTCCTCCAGCTGCGTCACCTTCGTTTCCAACTCCTTCTTGGCGGCCTCGGCAGCTGCGGCAGCATCCTTTGCTTCCTTGAGAGCCCCGCCAAATGTCTGCTCGCGCCTGGCAAGATCCTCCTCGTGGCTGTCGAGATTGACCTTTCGCTGCGCCAACTCGCCTTCCTGCGCAGACAGCTTCTCGACAGCAAGCCTCTGTTTCTCTTCCGCTTCAGCCTTCTCGAGGAGGAAGGCTTTGCGCTCTTCTGCGATTTGCTCCTGCTCCTTTGCCAGTGACCGGAGAGCTTCCTGGTTGAGGCCCTGGAGCTCCTCCGCGCGCCTCTCAATGTCTGCTCCCGCCTTCGCGACAAGCGCCTCTCGGGATTCCATCTTGGCTTGTCGGGCGCGGTAGAGCGACAGCAGCTTCCGCAGCAGCTGCTCCTCCTCAGACTCGCCGCTGCTGCTGCTTGGCGCGTCGACCAGCGTCAGCCCAGCGGAGGCGAGCAGCTCTTCATCAAAGGTCTCTCCTTCGACCGGCGCCCTGGAGCTCGACGCCCAGGGGAGTTTGATGAAGACGCCATCGCCGGCCTTCAAGTAGGCGCCGGGCTGGGGCTCTTCGGAGCCTGGCGCTGCAGCAGCGACGGAGGGATCGACGGTCGGCGTAGCGCCTGGCGCTCCTGCGGCCTCAGGGCCGCCAGTGCGATCGCCGGACCCCTCGCCAGCTTCTGCGTCGGCAGCTTTGGCGGCCTCTTCGCCGGCGGGCTCGTTAGCGCCAGCTTCTTCTTCAATGGTGGCGGCGTCGTCAGTATTGCCGCGCACGTCCTCCTCGCCGGCGGCCTCGGTCTCCATCGGCTCTGTGGCAGATGGATTTGACGACCGGAAAATGAAGAAAAGTCAAGCAAATATTCAAAAAGAAAATCAGAAGAAGAAGAACCCAAGGGAAGTTTTCAAGCGAAGAGGTTACCTGTGCTAGGATCTGCAGTCGTGGTCTCAACCACCGGGGGATCATTGGTGCTGACCCTTGCCGGATAAGTCTCCCTTGCCGGAGAACGTTCCCTTGCCGGGGGATCCTCCCTTGGCGGTGTAGTCGAAGCAGACGGCATGTCAGGAGCAGCTTCAGGGCACTCCTGGTGAGGCTGCTCTTCTCCTACACAAATCAACAGTCAGATAATTGACAAAGAAAGAGCACCCATGCACGCCTAACAGCAGGAAGTAAACCATATACTTACTCTGGGGGCTGTGCTGGGGGTTGCTTTGAGGAAGAGTTGCCGCGTCCGGCAAGGTGGTCTCGGGCGCGCCTCCTGCTGCCGCGGTAGGATCGTCCTCGATGACAATCACCGGGACCTTGGCTCTCTTCGACGCTCTCTGGGCCAGCGTCCTGAAAAGGAATGGGTTCAAATTGAAGCAAATCAGATACAAGAAAAAGCAACAAATTGAAGAACTACAAGTACAAGCAAAGAATCTTACTCTTCTTCTTCCTCGTCGGAGCTGAGCGCGGAGAGATCAAATTCTGGCCCGCCTCCGGTGCGACGAGGCGGAGGAGTGGGGTCCCTTGGCCGCTTGGCGGGAGCAGCAGCGGTGGTCTGGGAGGGCCCCGCTCCGGTTGCTGCAGCGGCGTGGGGTGCTCCCGCGGCAACAGTGCTTGCCGCGGTGGAGGGCGTCGCGCGGCGCGGCGGCTGTTGGCCCGTCTGCCGCCCCGCTACGTCTCCGGCCTTGCGGAGATGCCTTCTTGGTGGAGCTGGGGGCTCCGCTCACGGCAAGCTATTTGAAGGTGGGGAGGAGGCGCCCTCGGCAGGCTCGCTCGACTCAGCTTCAGGCTCGGCAAGCTCTTCCTCGACGGCAAACTCCCTTCGCTCGACAAGGCTTGCCGCCTCTGCTGCCTCTGCCTCCTTCACGGTGAATCCGAACTCGCCCGCGGCAGCAGCTGCTGCCGCCTCTTCCAGCCTGGTGGCGATGCGCTGCATCTCATCATCGGTGGTGTCGCGGGTGAGGCTCTTCTGTTCTCGGGGCGGATCGGCACTTCTTCCAGGTTGTCAAAGAACTGCCGCACGACGTCATCTGCAGGCTCTTGCCAAGTCGGGACAATTCCATGCGAGTCGCACAACGGCATCATTGCACGGATGCGGTCAAGCGAGGAATTATTGCTGCGGGACGACGCCCTCGGCAACCTAAACATCTCGGGATGATCGGGATCGAGCTTGAACAGCTCCAAGAGCATCGCGTCAAGTTCCAAGACGGTGAAGTTGAAATTAAGGCCCGGCGCAGCCTCATGATATCTGCCGCGTTACGGAACTCCCGGGCAGGTCTCCTCTCTCTCTGCAAAGAAGCGTCTGGCGGCGAAGGAAGTCTGCGCCTACGGTGAGCCCGGCAAGTCTAAGGCGAAGGATTCGGGTGACGGCAATCTTCAGCCTAGCATCTTCCGGGGCCACGTTGCTCCAATCGTTGCCGCGCACTATTGGGGTTTGTCGCTGGGCAGTAAAGGGCTGCGGGTTCTCCTCAACAATCCAACACCAGTCTGCCCTCCATTCCTCCCACTTGCTACGGAGCTCTCCTTCCAGATAGGCTTCCTTCTTGCCGATCCTTGAATCCAAGCGATTCCTCCGGCAAGAGGCTCCCCTCTCTCAACTCGGGGCATAAAGAAGTGGCGGAAAAGGGCTACATTTGGATGGACTCCGACAAAGTTTTCGCAGAGATGTGCGAAAAATGCCATGGTCATGACAACATTGGGGGTGAAGTCAAGGAGGCGGAACCCGTAGGTGTTCATGATATCGCAGAAAAATTCAGAGAAGGCGGGGCGAGCCCTTGAGAAGAAAGCGCGAAGAAGGATACCCATTTGGAGCCAGTTCAGGCGGCAGGTGGGAGTACCTTCGTGCTGCGGATGCGCTCGCGTCTCCGTTGACGAAGAGGTAGTAGTACTCCTCGGATCCTTCACGGCGAGCTGAGGGGGAAGATGGCCCGCTCCTATGGCAGCGCCCATGAGCCGCTGCGCCTCGGCCGACTTCACGGCCTTCCCTTGTCGGCTTTGAGACCATGGCGGAGGTGGTGGGGAGGTCGGCGGCGTTGGTGATCTTTGGTGGCGATGGGGGCGGGCGCTGCTCTCTTCGCCTTGGGAAGAAGGGGGAAGCAGCGGAGGTTTTTCGAGATCGGACAACAAATGGCGAGGTGGGCGAACTGCCCTGTTTCCCTGCTTATAAAGAGGGGGGCGTTCCGCTTTCGAATAAAAAACCCCATGATCTCTCCCACGACGCCGCATTCGACGCGTGCCGTACGTGGAGGGCGTGGTGGGTCCGGAGTGAGTTATGGCGTAACCCAGGCCGTGCGTGCCCGTGCCCTGTTTTGGGCCTGGCCCAACAGCGCTCGGCACCGTGTGTGGCCCAGGCTCGGGGGCTCCTGTCGGTGTACTAGAGTAGGGGTACCCTAGTATCCCGAACTTGTGCACGGGCAGTCGCAGCACCCCGCGGCAAGGGTTGCCGGGTGGCCGCCAAGGTCCTCCGTGGTTCTTTTGGAGCCATTCAAGAACAAAGTATTTAAGCCAAGGAGACAAGGCCCCGGCAAGAGGAGCTTGCGGGAAGGCCTACGAGGCACACAGGAGACAAGGCCCGACAAGAGGAGCTTGCCGGGAAGGCCGGTGAGCGACAAGCTTCGGACGTAACAAGACAACGACCGCGGCAAAGGCGCTTGCCGCGGCAGACTACCACTGTTCTGCGCTCCAAGACATCCACTGGCGATGTCGCCATGGGACCATTCGGTAGCGTGGCAAGAAGGCTGTCTTGGCCAGCGAGGCTGGTGGCAAGCGGCGCCGACAAGATTGCCATCGTGGCGGCGGTGGCCCCCGACGGTCCCTGTTTTCACTTGTTTGGGCGACGTAGACGGGCATTTAATGCCTTTGTCCCCTGCCGTCAGGGTTAGGTATGATACACTGTACAAGTAGATGTACCAACCACACTCCTTTTCCATTTTTACCCTTGTCTACGTTGCCACCTGTCGGAGACCCCTTGAGCATATAAAAGCAGGCCCATGCGCAATGTAGAGGAGGAGGTTCAAAAGGTTCGAAGCCAGAAAGCATTCACGCTAGGTCTCGTTAGCAGCTGGTGTGTACTGTAGCACTCAGCGCTCCCTAGCAAGAACTCAATACACACAAACATGCAGCAGTAGGAGTGTTATCTCTCCGGAGAGCTTTGAAGCTGGGTAAACTGCTCGTGTGCTTCGCCTCGATCTGCTCTTCGTGCGACCTCCGCCCCCCACCGAACCGAAAGGGGCTCGGTCCGCCAGTCCCATAGGTGTTCGTGGGTCAGATCAGCTTCCCCGACATTGCCTCTTATTGCTTTCAATTTTTTTTTCTCGTGTCAACGTAGAACAACAGGAGTGTTGTGTGAATTTTTGTGATTTTTCGCGGTTCGTTTGGACATTTTTATACATTAACTGAGTTTTCAATGCATTTATATGAATAATTCAAAATTGAGCTACATGCACATGCTCCAGTGCATATAAAATTGTTGAAAAATCAAATATGTGTCCTTGGGTGCATGCTTAGGTCCCATGCAAGAAATGGGAATGAATTTCAAACACCAGGGCGCCGTTGATTGCCGGCAAAACATTGAGATGCCTGGTTTTTAAATTCTAGTAAATCCAAAAATCGTCTGAAATTCATGATACTTGGCATGCTATCATGGAGCGGCATCAACATGTCGTTGTACAAATTTTGTCCCATTTGGGGCAGGTTTGGGTAAATGCTTCTCACTAACGAGCTTCTCACAACAAGCATGATGGTTTTCGGTGAGGAACGTCCCACCTTTGGGGACAAAATGACATACATTGCATCTTATTGCTTTCAAATTTTTTTCTCGTGTCAACATAGAACAACAGGAGTGTTGTGTGAATTTTTGTGATTTTTCGCGGTTCGTTTGGACATTTTTATACAGTAACTGAGTTTTCAATGCATTTATGTGCATAATTCAAATTTGAGCTACATACACATGCCCCAGTGCATATAAAATTGTTGAAAAATCAAATATGTGTCTTTGGGTGGATGCTTAGGTCCCATGCAAGAAATGGGAATGAATTTCAAACACCAGGGCACCGTTGATTGCCGGTAAAACATTGAGATGCCTGGTTTTTAAATTCTAGTAAATCCAAAAATCGTCTGAAATTCATGAAACTTGGCATGCTATCATGGAGCGGCATCAACATGCCGTTGTACAAATTTTGTCCCATTTGGGGCAGGTTTGGGTAAATGCTTCTCACAAACCACAGCTTCTCACAACAAGCATGATGGTTTTCGGTAGGGAATGTCACACCTTTGGGGACAAAATGACATACATTGCCTCTTCTTGCTTTCAAATTTTTTCTCGTGTCAACATAGAACAAGAGGAGTGTTGTGTGAATTTTTGTGATTTTTCACGGTTCGTTTGGACATTTTTATACATTAACTGAGTTTTCAATGCATTTATGTGCATAATTCAAATTTGAGCTACATGCACATGCTCCAGTGCATATAAAATTGTTGAAAAATCAAATATGTGTCCTTGGGTGCATGCTTTGGTCCCATGCAAGAAATGGGAATGAGTTTCAAACACCAGGCACCGTTGATTGCCGCCAAATCATTGACATGCCTGATTTTTAAATTCTAGTAAATCCAAAATAAATCTGAAATTCATGAAACTTGGCATGCTATCATGGGCGGCATCAACATGTTTGTCGTACAAATTTTGTCCCATTTGGGGCAGGTTTGGGTAGATGCTTGTCACAAACCAGAGCTTCTCACAACAAGCATGATGGTTTTCGGTAGAGAACGTCCCACCTTCGGGGATGAAACGATATACATTGCCTCTTATTGCTTTCAATTTTTTCTCGTGTCAACATAGAAAAACATGAGTGTTGTGTGATTTTTGTGATTTTTGGGGTTCGTTTGGACATTTTATACATTAACTGAGTTTTCAATGCATTTATGTGCATAATTCAAATTTGAACTACATGCACATGCTCGAGTGCATATAAATTGGTTGGAAAATCAAATTTGTGTCCTTGGGTGCATGCTTTGGTCCATGCAAGAAATGGTAATGAATTTCAAACACCAGGCACCGTTGATTGCCGGCAAAACATTGAGATGCCTGGTTTTTAAATTCTAGTAAATCCATAAATCATCTTAAATTCATGAAACTTGGCATGCTATCATGGAGCGGCATCAACATGCCGTGGTACAAATTTTGTCCCATTTGGGGCAGGTCTGGGTATATGCTTCTCACAACAAGCATGATGGTTTTCGGTAGGGAACGTCCCACCTTTCGGGAAAAAACAACATCCATTACCTCTTATTGGTTTCAAATTTTTTTCTCGTGTCAACATAGAACAACAGGAGTGTGTGTGAATTTTTTTGATTTTTCGCGGTTCTTCGGACTTTTTTATGCATTAACCGAGTTTTCAATGCATTTATGTGCATAATTCGAATTTGAGCTACATGCACGTGCTCTAGTGCATATAAATTGGTTGAAAAATCATATCTGCGTCCTTGGATGAATGCTTAGGTCCCATGGAACAAATGGGAATGAATTTCAAACACCGAGGCACCGTCGATTGCCGCAAAACATTGAGATGCCTGGTTTCTAAATTCTAGTAAATCCAAAATAAATCTGAAATTCACGAAACTTGGCATGCTATCATGGGCGGCATCAACATGTCGTGGTACAAATTTTATCCCATTTGGGGCAGGTTTGGTGTATGGTTCTCACAAACCGGAGCTTCTCACAACAAGCATGATGGTTTTCGGTAGGGAACATCCCACCTTTTGGGACAAAACATTATCCATTGCCACTTATTGCTTTCAAATTTTATTCTCATGTCAACATAGAATAACAAGAGTGTTGTGTGAATTTTTGTGATTCTTCGGGGTTCGTTTGGACATTTTTATGCATTAACTAAATTTTCAATGCTTTTATGTACATAATTCAAAATTGAACTACATGCACATGCTCCAGTACATTGAAATTGGTTGAAAAATCAAATTTGTGTCCTTGGGTGCATGCTTAGGTCCCATGCAAGAAATGGGAATGAGTTTCAAACACCAGGGCACCGTTGATTGCCGGCAAAACATTGAGATGCCTGGTTTTTAATATCTAGTAAATACAAAACACTTCTGAAATTCATGAAACTTGGCATGCTATCATGGAGCAGCATCAACATGCCGTGGTACAAATTTTGTCCCATTTGGGGCAGGTTTGGGTATATTCTTCTCACAAACTGGAGCTTCTCACAACAACCATGATGGTTTTTGGTAGGGAACGTCCCACCTTTGGGGAAGAAATGATATCCATTGCCTCTTATTGCTTTCAAATTTTTTTCTCATGTCAACATAGAACAACAGGAGTGTTTTGTGAATTTTTGTGATTTTTCGCGGTTCGTTTGGACATTTTTATACATTAACTGAGTTTTCAATGCATTTATGTGCATAATTCAAATTTGAACTACATGCACATGCTCAAGTGCATATAAATTGGTTGGAAAATCAAATTTGTGTCCTTGGGTGCATGCTTTGGTCCCGTGCAAGAAATGGTAATGAATTTCAAACACCAGGGCACCGTTGATTGCCGGCAAAACATTGAGATGCCTTGTTTTTAAATTCTAGTAAATCCATAAATCATCTGAAATTCATGAAACTTGGCATGCTATCATGGAGCGGCATCAACATGCCGTGGTACAAATTTTGTCCCATTTGGGGCAGGTTTGGGTATATGCTTCTCACAAACCAGAGCTTCTCACAACAAGCATGATGGTTTTCGGTAGGGAACGTCCCACCTTTCGGGAAAAAACAACATCCATTACCTCTTATTGGTTTCAAATTTTTTTCTCGTGTCAACATAGAACAACAGGAGTGTGTGTGAATTTTTTTGATTTTTCGCGGTTCTTCGGACTTTTTTATGCATTAACTGAGTTTTCAATGCATTTATGTGCATAATTCGAATTTGAGCTACATGCACGTGCTCCAGTGCATATAAATTGGTTGAAAAATCATATCTGCGTCCTTGGATGCATGCTTAGGTCCCATGGAACAAATGGGAATAAATTTCTAGCACTAGGGCACCGTCGATTGCCGGCAAAACATTGAGATGCCTGGTTTCTAAATTCTAGTAAATCCAAAAATGAAATTCATGAAACTTGGCATGCTATCATGGGCGGCATCAACATGTCGTGGTACAAATTTTATCCCATTTGGGGCAGGTTTGGTGTATGGTTCTCAAACCAGAGCTTCTCACAACAAGCATGATGGTTTTCGGTGGGAACATCCCACCTTTTGGGACAAAACGTTATCCATTGCCACTTATTGCTTTCAAATTTTATTCTCATGTCAACATAGAATAACAAGAGTGTTGTGTGAATTTTGTGATTCTTCGGGGTTCGTTTGGACATTTTTATGCATTAACTAAATTTTCAATGCTTTTATGTACATAATTCAAAATTGAACTACATGCACATGCTCCGATTACATTGAAATTGGTTGAAAAATCAAATTTGTGTCCTTGGGTGCATGCTTAGGTTCCATGCAAGAAATGGGAATGAGTTTCAAACACCGGGCACCGTTGATTGCCGCAAAACATTGAGATGCCTGGTTTTAATATCTAGTAAATACAAAACACTTCGAAATTCATGAAACTTGGCATGCTATCATGGAGCAGCATCAACATGCCGTGGTACAAATTTTGTCCCATTTGGGGCAGGTTTGGGTATATTCTTCTCTGGCTGGAGCTTTTCACAACAACCATGATGGTTTTGGTGGGAGCGCCCCACCTTTGGGGAAGAAATGATATCGATTGCCTCTTATTGCTTTCAATTTTTTCTCGTGTCAACATAGAACAACAGGAGTGTTGTGTGAATTTTTGTGATTTTTCGCGGTTCGTTTAGACATTTTTATACATTAACTGAGTTTTCAATGCATTTATGTGCATAATTCAAATTTGAGCTACATGCACATGCTCCGGTGCATATAAAATTGTTGAAAAATCAAATATGTGTCCTTGTGTGCATTCTCAGGTCCCATGCAAGAAATGGGAATGAGTTTCAAATATGGTCTGAAATTCCGGCAAAACATTGAGATGCCTGGGACCTAAAAATTCTAGGAAATCCAAAAATCGTCTGAAATTCATGAAACTTTGCATGCTATCATAGAGCGGCATCAACATGTCGTGGTACAATTTTTTTCCCATTTGGGGCAGGTTTGGATAGATGCTTCTCACAAACCAGAGCTTCTCACAACAAGCATGATGGTTTTCGGTGAGAACGTCCCACCTTTGGGGACTAAACGATATCCATTGCCTCTTATTGCTTCCAAATTTTTTCTCGTGTCAACATAGAACAACATGAGTTATGTGTGATTTTTGTGATTTTTGGGTTCTTTTGGAAATTTTATGCATTACTTGAGTTTTCAATGTATTTATGTGCATAATTCAAATTTGAACTACATGCACATGCTCGGTGCATATAAATTGGTTGGAAAATCAAATTTGTGTCCATGGTTGCATGCTTTGGTCCCATGCTAGCAATGGGAATGAATTTCAAATACTGGGGCTCCGTTGATTGCCGGCAAAACATTGAGATGCTTGTTTTTAAATTTTAGTAAATTCAAAATAAATCTGAAATACATGAAACTTGGCATGCTATCATGGTGCGGCATCCACATGTCGTGGAACATGTTTTGTCCCATTTGGGGCAGGTTTGGGTATATGCTTGTGACAAACCGACTTCTCACAACAAGCATGATGGTTTTCGGTGAGGAGCGTCCCACCTTTTGGGCTAAACGATATCCATTGCCTCTTTTGCTTTCAATTTTTTCTCGTGTCAACATAGAACAACATGAGTGTCGTGTGAATTGTTGTGATTTTTCAGGGTTCGTTTGGACATTTTTATGCATTAACTATGTTTTCAATGCATTTATGTACATAATTCAAATATGAACTACATGCACATGCTCCAGTACATATAAATTGGTTGAAAAATCAAATATTTGTCCTTGGGTGCATGCTTAGGTCCCATGCATGAAATGGGAATGAATTTCAAACACCGAGGCACCGTTGATTCTTGGCAAAACATTGAGATGCTGACTTTTAAATTCTACTAAATCCAAAATTAGCTGAAATTCATGAAACTTGGCATGCTATCATGGATCGACATCAACATGCGGTGGTATAAATTTTGTCCCATTTGGGGCAGGTTTGGGTATATGCTTCTCTGGCGGAGCTTCTCACAACAAGCATGATGGTTTTCGGTGAGGAACATCCACCTTTGGGGACTGAAAGCGATATCCATTGCCTCTTATTGCTTTCAATTTTTTCTCGTGTCAACATAGAACAACAGGAGTGTTGTGTGAATTTTTATGATTTTTCGGGGTTCGTTTGGACATTTTTATGCATTAACTGGGTTTTCAATGCATTTATGTACATAAGTCAAATTTGAACTACATGCACACGCTCCAGTAGTTATAAATTGGCAGAAAAATAAAAAATGTGTCATTCGGTGTATGCTTAGGTCCCATGCAAGAAATGGGAATGAATTTCAAACACCAGGGCACCTTTGATTGCCCGCAAAACATTGAGATACCTGGTTTTAAAATTCTAATAAATCCAAAACTCGTCAGAAATTCATGAAACTTGGCATGCTATCATGGAGCAGCATCAACATGCCGTGGTACACAATTTATCCCATTTGGGGCAGGTTTGGGTACATTCTTCTCAAACCAGACTTCTCACAAAAAGCATGATGGTTTTTGGTGAGGAGCGTCCACCTTTGGGGACGAAATGATATCCATTGCCTCTTATTGCTTTCAATTTTTTCTCATGTCAACATAGAACAACATGAGTGTTGTGTGAATTTTCATGATTTTTGGGGTTCGTTTGGACATTTTATGCATTAACGGAGTTTTCAATGCATTTATGTGCATAATTCAAATTTTAACTACATGCACATGCTCCGGTGCATATAAATTGGTTGAAAAATCAAATCTGTGTCCTTGGGTGCATGCTTTGGTCCCATGCTAGAAATGGGAATGAATTTCAAACACGACGGCACCGTTGATTGCCGCAAAATATTGAGAAGCCTAGTTTTTAATTCTAGTAACTCAAAAATCATCTGAAATTCATGAAACTTGGCATGCTATCATGGGCGGCATCAACATGTCGTGGTTCAAATTTTGTCCCATTTGGGGTAGGTTTGGGTATATGCTTCTCTGGCGGAGCTTCTCACAACAAGCATGATGGTTTCGGTAGGGAACATCCCACCGTTGTGGGAAAACGATATCCATTGCCTCTTATTGCTTTCAAATTTTTTTCTCGTGTCAACATAGAACAACAGGAGTGTTGTGTGAATTTTATGATTTTTGGGGTTCGTTTGGATATTTTTATGCATTAACTGAGTTTTCAATGCATTTATGTGCATAATTCAATTTGAGCTACATGCACATGCTCCGAGTGCATATAAATTGGTTGAAAAATCAAATCTGTGTCCTAGGGGTCACTAAGATGCTAGTTGGCGGCGGGGCGGCGAACCTGATCTCCTCAGCGGTGCTCCAAAACTCCGGATCCACGATGGCGAGCTCGAAGAGAAGCACATTCAAGAATCAATCCGGGAAGGAGCAAGCGAAGGGAAGATCCGTTGCTGATTTTCCATTGCCTTACAATGGGATACTTGGCGTCAGCACTTGCCAAGTTCATGACCTCATTATGCATACAACATGCTCCAAGATGCCAGGCCGATAAGTGTTATTCTGTCCTGGCGACAAGAAGGATGCCCTAATCTGCGCGACAAGATCTCAAGGCGGCAGCACCTTGGTCGCCAAGTCACTTGTCATTTGAAGCTCCGGGGAAGAAGGACCAAGTCCGGCAAAGTTCGATGCCCACTCGGGCGCACCTCTTGGTGCTGCGCTACCGTCGAGGGCGCTCCCGAGCTCCACGGCAAGTGCAAGAAAGAAGGCGATGGCAGCTCCACGAGGACCAAGAGGTGGCGCCAAGGAGGGCGGCACGGTGGTACCTTCACCATCGGTGCCACTCTCGCCCCTAAATAGGAAGCGGCTTTGCTTTCTGAGCGGCGAACGTCGGCGTGTTTGCATGGCAAGCGTCGACATCGGTGTTCCCGAAATAATTGAGCACCACCTGGCTATGCATCCTCATGCTGGCGGCCGTCAGCGAAAGTCAGGGCAGGCGCGTTGGGCGTCAAGAATTCATCAGGAAGAAATCAAGAAATTGGAAGCAGTCCTTGTCGGATGCTCCATCCCTCGTGGTTGGCCAATCCGTGGTAAATGCATAAGGCAAGCGAAATGGAGCTTTGTATCGACTTTACCGATGTTAGTAAATCTTGTCCCAAAGACATTTCCCTTGCGCGCATCGATCAGTTATTGACTCCGGGCTGGATCGTTGCTCTCATTTTCTTGATGCATGCTCGAGTACCATCGATCTTCATGGCGAAGAGGATGAGGAAAACGCATTCATCACCCATGGCATGCTTTTACCCGTACGGATGCCTTCGGATTAAGAATGCTGGTTCAACATTTGCAAGAGTAGTCCATGCGCTTTTGAGCTACAAATGCTGAAATGTGGAAGCCTACATGGATGACATAGTGGTCGAGCAAGGACAAAGCAACTACGATTCAAGATTTCTGAAACCTTTGCAAATCTGCGCCAAGATCAACCTCAAGCTCAACGAGAAGTGTGTGTTGAGTCCTCTCGACAAGCTTCTCGGGTTCTTATCTCAGCGGAGAATCGAAGCCAATCCAGACAAGATCAAGGCCATTGAGGCAGTCAGACGCAAAAGCGCGTCAGGGATATCGAAGGCTTGCGGTTGCGTAGCTGCTCTCGGCAGGTTTATCTCTAGAGTCTGCGGCAGCCACGCCATTTTCAAAATATTGAAAAAGACAGGTCAATAAATGGACTCGGAGCCGGAGGCTGGCTGCAGGACTTGAAGAGATACATCCTCCACTCCAATACTTATGCACCTAGGCCACAGAGAAGTTGTTGCTATATATAAGCAACCAATCAAGTGGTTAGTGCTGCGTTAGTAGCGGAGAGGATGATGAGCTAACAACCACGGCAGATGCATCCGGCGACAAGCAAGGGACTTCTGGCAAGCTACGGTCCAGACAAAAGATGGATCTGCTTGAGTGTGAGAAGATCTGAAGAGAATGGTGCAGCCCAGTTTACTTTGATTTCCCTTGCGGAGGCTGGGTCAAGGTACTACTGTGTGCAAAAATTGCTTCCGGCCTTCTCATGGCCTCGAGAAAGCTGTGCCACTACTTCCAGCACATGAGATCCGATGCGTCACTCGCTTTCCGCGAAGATCTTGCAAAATCCGAGAAGCTTGGCGGGATTGTCGAGTGGGCACTAGAACGTCAAGCTTTGGCCTCAAGTTTGAGACACTTCAACTATCCAAAGCGAGCATTGGCGAGTTCATAGCAGAATGGGCGCCAACACAAGGCGAATAAATTCGAAGCGAGCATCCCCATCAAAAGCAAGCAAAGAGTGGGCGATGTACTTTGATGGTGCCTTCTCGTGCAAAGCGCCCGGTCTTGAGGCGTCTTGTCACACACGAGAGAGCACCTCAAGTACATAGTCCGGATACACTTTCCCAAGAGCAAGCAACAAACAATACATCGGTATGAAGGTTTGCTTGCTCTCGAGATCATGATAGACCTTGGGATCAGAAGCTCATTGTCGGGGTGACTCACGTTATCGTCCACCAAGTGAACAAGGATTATCGAGTCCGTTGATGAAGCCTATGTTGATGAAGTGACTAGAGAAACACTTTGGCCTCAGATGGAATATGTTCCAAGAGCTCGGAGCGACATTGCGATGGCTGTCAAAGTCGCCGCCTCAAGTTACTGTAGAACCAGGGATCTTTGTGCTCAGCGACTCAGCAAATGCAACAACGCCATCAAGCTGGGACAGAACAAGAAGAAGTTGATTTACGTGACTATTTTACGGCGAGCTCCCGAGCGCCGCAAGAAGGTCCCCAAGATCAACACCAAGAGTCTTTGAGGCAGTGCGCTCCGACAAGCCCTAGGGTTGTTCGTTGAAGGGCGCTCAGACAAGTTTTGCTCAACAAACCTGCAGAGGCGTCAGCTCGGTGAGCGCGGAGTTCTCGCGTGAAGCGGATGTTCCGCGGCAGCGAATGTACCTTTAGTCTTTGTTGTCGAGCCCAAGCCTCCGGCATGAACGTGATTGTCCATTTCCTTGAACGGGAGAACTTCCGAAGAGCAAGAAAAAGCGGAAAAGAGTAGCCGCGATCAAGTATGTACCGGTTTATCGACAACCACCTTTATGCGAGAAGAACTCAATGGTGTGAAATTGAAGTGTATTAGCGGAAGATGGACGAGAAACTGTTAGCGAGAGATACATGGAGCATATGTGGTCACCACATTGGCGCAGAAACACTTCTTAAACAAAGCGTTCCGCAAAGTTTCTTTTGGCCGACAACCCTCCGGGATGCAAGCGCACAAGTAACCAAGTGTGAAGCGTGCAGTTCCATTCCAGCGAGATACCAGCCAGCTCAAGCTCTCGGGCGATCCCTTTATCCAGGCCATTTTTCGTGCAGGGGCTCGACATCCTCGTCCCCTTCCCCAAGCTGTCGGGGCTTTGAGTACTTATGCGTTGCAATCGACAAGTTCACAAAGTGGCGGAAGTGGAGCGGTGAGAAGGTGACACGATCCCGTGATCAAGTTCTTGGTCGATTGTTTGCCGTTTGGATTCAAGGGCCACCGACAGCGGCACACAGTCCTGAAGCGCACCTTCATCTGTCGTCCAAGATCTTGGCGCAGGTCGCGCCATACATTGCTCATCCGAAGTAGCGGTCAGCGGAGAGGAAAATGCTGAAGTGCTGCGGAGGGCTCAAAGACTAGGACTTCGACGGCTGCTAAGTGAAAAAGCTGGATTGAGGCTGCCGTGGTTCTTTAGTCGTCGGGACAACGCCGTCATTGCCAGACACACCTTCGCTCTAGTCTATGGAGGCGAGGCGGTTCTCCCCACGGAACTCGTATATGGATCACCTCGAGTGCTCGCTTATGATGAGCTTGAGCAAAACAATTGCGACAAGATGGCGCCTGCTCCTTGAGGAGGACCGTCTTGAGGCTCTTTGTCTGAGCTGCCGATATCAACAAGCTTTGCGCCTTCTCCCCAAAAGTTAGTGCAGAAGTCTCGGGAAAGCGACCTTGTTCTTGGCGCGTTCGATCATGAAATTCCAACAAGTTGACACCCGAAGTGGGAAGGCCCCTCGGGTGAAACGAGTCACTAGGCACTGCGCTGTCAGCCGAGACGAAGATGGCATTCGGTGAGCAACTCTGGAACATTGAGCATCTTAAGT
>JAHIAM010006829.1:0-20968 GCA_021605205.1 Aegilops longissima
GAGTCTCTAGTACAACATCGTTCTATGTCCTAAGACCGTGGCCTGTACTCGGATGGTGATAGACTTGCTTTGGGCCGACCGCGCTACTCCGTTTTGAGTAGTTACAAAGGTAGGTTTGGGTTTGTCAATCCCATCTTTCGAGACATGGTCGACAAGATGGATTGCCCCTCCGATCGGGAGAGATATACTCTGGGCCCCTCGTGGATCGACCAGGAACAGCATGGTCATCGACAAGGATTATGAGATAATCCGGATAGTGGTCGGTATCCTTTGGAGCGAAAGAGGTCGGGCTAGCACAAGGATGACAGTCTCGCCTTGAGCCGACAACATATATCGTCTTGACAAAGGAGCGAAGTGTGACACGTTATGCGAGTTCGCCTAACCAGCTTCATAGTGCGCTTGGTGGTCGAGCACGCCTTGCTAGAGGCCGCTACCAACCGTGCATGTCGGAGGTGACCCGACTGGACTAGGAGCGTGACGAGTAGACTTTGGGCTTTAGGGTCCGTGCGAGGCCCAAGTGTTGAGCCAGGCGGCGCCTATATAAAGTGGAGGTGCGGCACACTCATAAGCGGATACGCTTGGCGTTGCGGCTAGGGTTTGCATGTGTTGCGAATAGCCACCTCCACTCGCCGCCCGGTTGTGATCGGACCTAGCAGTCCGCCGCGACATTCCTCCGCACGCGGATACCGTTAAGGCGGTGCACTTGCGCCGCTCCGAGCGAACTTCGTCGTGGGATCGGACGACCGGCCGCTCGAGGAGATCGACGAGGAGGAGCGATCCACTCGGACGCGCTACCCAACTCTTCTTCCGCTGCCGACACTTTCGCGTCTAGTGGTAACGAACTGTGATCCATCTCCGTAGCATGTTCTGGATGTTCGCTGCGTAGGAATTTTAATTTGCGATCGGCGCACCCTACGTAGAACCCAGCGGTGGTATCGAGCCTCGCTATAGGATTTGGATTCAGATCGTATGCATATTAGATATGTGGAGCGGCGGATGAGATCTGTTGTCCTTGAAGAGATCGGCTATGTGCACGGTTGATGTGATCAACTCACATGGGGATCGTTGAGGCTATGTTTTACGTAAATCGGGATCGATGAGGTGCGTGACACGATCTACCCCTACCGGTCGGTCATCCGCCATCCGGGTTAACGATGAAACGTAAATCCGAATCGGTTAGCGATGATCGATAAGATCGGTCGGATCGAGAATTGGCGTGATCGGAGTTCAGATGTGATCGTGATTTCCAAAGCGTCGGGACGCGCCGTGATGCGTGGCGCCGTAGTATTTCATACCCGCCGACAAACCGGTAGAATGCGATTCTATGCATAACTTTGTTTTGCAGGTTTGATGTGGATAGTATGGCTCATGTTATGTGATGCATGTGTGTAATTTATATGTGGCTGCGTGTCATGTTTGTCAGCGGAAGGAGCCAAAGTGCTGTCATTATATTGTATAACGACCTGCGTGTCGACTTGTGACTCTATGTAAATTCATTACTAGTTGTAGTAGTTGGATAATAGAGATCAGGTTGGCGGCTTGGCGTCCGTGACAAACAAGATGGAGTTAATGATGGTCACGAATCGGGCCGACACGGAAGGCGTCCATGAAGAGCCATACTATTTCACAATATGTGTTATATTTGTGATTGTTATGCTTCTTTGTTTCTATGCATGTTAAAATGATAGAATGATCCCTCATGAATATCAAGCGAATTACCATCCCGATGTTGCACCTTCCATACGTCAAATAAATCTAGTAGTGGGCTCATAAAATTAGGTGCTCTTTGGGTGTCCTTGAGCCCGAAGGGTTAAATGTCGGACCTGGGACATGCACTTTGTCGAGTTAACTTGACAAGGCTATCAAAAGCGGTTTTGGGCCTTGTGGCAAAGAAGGTTGGGGAGCAGGGTATGAGATACCTTCCCGACCGGCGAAGTCGTATAGAAGCGATTAGCAAGGAGTTGCTTACGGATAGGTATGTTGGCTAGCGATGCTAAAGCTCACTAGTCGCATCGCTAGTCGGATCTGAATCAACGAGAGTTTGCGGAGGATCTTGACTTGATGGGAGTATTTACATTAGGGCTAGAATTACTCTACATAAACACATTGCTTAGTGATTGCATATTTTCATTTGTAGATCAATGGCACCACTTCAATCCAACTTTGCATTGAAATCAATTACGGAAAAGGATAAATGAATGGAACAAACTTTACCACATGGTATAGAAATTTGAAAATTGTTCTCAAACACGATAAAAAGAACATGTTCTAGAGGATCCACTTCGAGAGGAACACTGCCGATAATGCTAGTGCCACACTAAGAATGCCTACCGAGCTTCGTTGATGAATCAACGGAGATCAAGCTGTCGATCTTTTGCTTGTATGGAGCCGGTTTGCAACAACATTTGAAAATGTTGAGGCTTACGATATGATCGAGAGTCTCAAGAGCATGTTCAGAACCACGAGGCTAGGACGAAAGGTTCAACGTCTGGCGATCCTTGATGGATTACAAACTGAAGGAAGGTGATCCTGAGCCCACATGTGATCAAGATGATCGGATATGTGCAAGCTTTGGATCGTTTGGGCTTCCAGCGCTCTTGGATGGCTAGCTCTTGATGTTGATACAGGTTCTCTTCCGCCCAGCTATGGGGCGTTCATCTCGAACTATCATATGCATGGCATGGATAAGAAGCTCACTGAATTGCATGGGATGCTCAAAGTGGCGAGCAGGATATTAAGAAAACGCATCAAGTGTTGATGGTGCAGAAATCGGCTAAGTTCAAGAAGAGTTGGTCCAAGAAAAAGGCTAAGGCAAAGGGCACGGAGATGGTAACCTCTGCCGCTGCGCCGAAGTCTAGACCGGACTCGAAGACCGTTTGCTTCCTGCGCAGGGGAGACCGGTCCTTTGGAAGAGAAGCTGTAGCAAGTGGCTTGCGGAGCATGGCAAGAAGGCGGAAATGCTTCTTGAGCAAAGGTACACTTGTTGCATATGTTATAGACATTTACCTTGCTGACATACCTAGTAGCTCTTGGGTATTTGATACGGATCGGTTGTTCATATTTGCAACTCGATGCGAGGGGCTGGTAAGAACTAGGCGTGGGCAAGGGAGATTGACATCGAGTTAGGCAACAAAGCAAGAGTTGCTTTGCGTTGGAGGTCGACCGATGCAGCTCCACTTCCTTGGATTCATTATGGAATTGAATAATTGTTATTACATTCCTGCACTTAGTCGGAACATTATTTCTGCCTCATGTTTGATGAGTCAAGGTTATGAATTCAATTTAAAGGACAATGGTTGTTCGATATTTTTGAATGGTATGTTCCACGACTATGCACCCATTGTTGATGGGCTATTTATATTGAATCTAGAACAGGAACGGTCTATAACGTAAATGTCAAGAGGCATAAGCCTAATGAGATAAATCCGACATACTTACGGCATTGCCGGCTTGGACACATTAATGCGAAAGCATGAAGAAGCTCCATGATGATGGGCTCCTAACCCGTCCGACTTGGTCGTTCGAGACATGTGAATCATGCTTGCTCGGCAAGATGACTAAGTCTCCTTTACAAAAGAGTTGCGAGAGGCGTCAGAGCTATTGGAACTTATACATAGTGATGTGTGTGGTCCAATGAGCACAACCGCCAGAGGTGGCTATCGATGCCATTGACTTTTACCGGCGACTTGAGTAGATATGGATATATCTATTTGATGAGGCACAAGTCGGAGACTTTTGAAAAGTTCAAAGAGTTTGAGCGAGGTTGAGAATCAGCTCGGCAAGACTATAAAGCTTCTGATCTCGATGTGGAGGTGAGTACATGAGCCAGGAGTTCGATGATCATCTGAAAAGTCGAGGTATAGTACCTCGGCTCACACCTCCAGATGCATACACGGAGAAATGGCGTGTCGAGCGGAGGAATAGGACCTTATTGGACATGGTCCGGTCTATGATAAAACAAATCGGATTTACCCTTGTCATTTTGGGGATACGCTCTAGAAACTGCAGCTTTCACACTTAATAGGGTACCATCAAAATCCGTAGACAAGACCACTGCATGAGATGTGGTGCAGGAAGAATCGAGTTTGTCTTTTCTAAAGATTTGGGGTTGTGAAGCATTTGTCAAACGACTTATATGGAGACAAGCTTACACCCAAGTCGGATAAATGCATATTAATAGGATACCGAGAAACAGGATATAGCTTCTACAACCGGAAGAGAACAAAGTGTTTGTTGCTCGGAGCGGGGTTTTCCATGAGAAAGTTTCTCGGTCAGGAGGCCGAGTGGGAGGGCGGTTCGACTCGAAGAAATTCGAGGACCACTCGGGGCGGCTCGGCTGGTGATGAGATCATCGGGTCGGTCGGGGAACCTTCGTGGTGGAAGCGGCACGGAACCACGGAGGTCGGAAAGATTGCGAAGTCGCGATGTATTGTTGCTAAGCGGCAGGCAGCCACGCATATGCGAGGCGATGGTGAGCCTAGATTCGAGTCATGGCTAGAGGCCATGAGATCGAGTTAAAGTCCATGGATGAGAATCAAATGCAGGACTTGGTTGATCCGCCACTGGCGTAACGCCATTGGTTGCAAATGGGTCTTTAAGAAGAAAACCGATGTGGATGGAAATGTTCAGATCCACAAAGCTCAATGTAGCTAAAGGTTATGGACAAGTTCAAGGAATTGACTACTGGCGAGACTTACTACGCGATGGCGATGCTGAAATCGGTGAGGATCATACTAGCTATAGCTGCATATTTCGATTCACGAGATATGGCGGATGGATGTCAAACGGCTTTCCTTCACGGAAATTTAGCAGGCGATGTATATGATACAGCCGAGGGTTTTTTCGATCCGACTAGCACTAGTAAGGTATGCAAGCTCAAGAGATCCATTTATGGGTTGAAGCAAGCATCTCGGAGTTGGAACATTCGTTTTGATGAGGTGCGTCACTGGTCTCGGTTTCATCAAAAGCGAAGAGGACTCTTGTTTATACAAGAAGTTAAGTGGGAGCTCGATAGTGTTTTGATCTTGTATGTGGGCGACATACTCTTGATCGAGAACGATGTTTCGATGTTAAACTTCGGTCAAGGATCATTGAATGGCAAGTTTTCGATGAAGGACCTTGGTGAGGCGTTCTATATTTTAGGCATTAAGATCTATAGAGATAGATCGAGAGGCTGCTCAGCAAGCGGAGCACGTACATAGATAAAGTGTTGACGGTTCAACATGGTGAAGCGAAAAGGTTCTTGCCGCTCTCACATGGTATAAGGCTAAGCGAGACTCGAGTCCTTCGACATCGATGGCGAAGCGAGGATGAGTAGGATTCCGTATGCCTCGTAATCGGATCCATCATGTATGCCATGATATGTACAAGGCCTGATGTTGCTTTTGCAATAAGCCTAACAAGTAGATGCCGGGCAACCCGGTGAGAGTCAACTGGGCAGCGGTAAAGACTATTTTGAAGTACACGAAAGGACTAAAGAGATGTTCCTAGTTTATGGAGGTGAGGAAGAGCTGCGTCGTGAGATTACGTCGATGCTAGTTTCCAAACCGGCAGAGATGATGTCGATCACAGTCCGGTTCATGTCGTCTGAGCGGAGGGCGATTACCTTTGGATGAGTTCAAGCGGGATCGGTGGCTGATTCTACCACGAAGCGAATACATTGCGGCTTGTGAAGCTGCAAAGGAAGGTGTTTGGATCCGGCATTTTACGGATGATCTTGGTATTTTCCCAGCCTCGGTGAAACCGTTGGACCTTTATTGTGATAATTACGGTGCCATCGCACAAGCCAAGGAGCGAGGAATCACCACAAGGTCGGACACATGACGGAAATATCACGTCGAAAGATCGTAAAGAATGGTGATGTAGAGTTATGCAAGATTCACACGGATGCAAATGTTGCAGATCCGTTGACTAAGCCCTTCCACAACCCAATCATGAGGGGCACGCGTTAGAGCTATGGGCATTCGATGTCTATTTGATTGACTCTAGTGCAAGTGGGAGACTGTTGGAGATATGCCCTAGAGGCAATCATGTATGATGATATTTCCTATGTGTTTATGAATAAAGATAGTCCTTGGACATTATCAATGATGTGTATGTCGGCAAATCGTGACTTGTTTGTGGGACTATGCATTGTATGATGACTGTCCTAAAGGTCCCTAGTCGAAAGGGTTGTGTGGGCGGCAGCGCCCGACTAGACTAGCATATGACACGATCGATGGCTCGGTCTCACTAGCCATGGAGCATTGGATGCTAACGGATAATATGGACTTGGAAAGATGCGGTCGGATTCGACATAGTCGGATCCGAGTCGAGATAAGGTCAGAGTCGGACAGACCCAACTATGAGGCAGCGATATGTCATCTGTGAGTCTCTAGTACAACATCGTTCTATGTCCTAAGACACTGGTGCGCATGTACTCGAGATGGTGATAGACTTGCTTTGGGCCGACCAAACACTACTCCGTGGTAGGTAGTTACAAAGGTAGGTTTGGGTTTGTCCAATCCCATGCTGCGAGACATGAGTCGAGCAAGATGGGATTGCCCCTCGATCGGAGAGATATACTCTGGGCCCCTCGTGTGATCCGACCGGGAACAGCATGGCCATGCGACAAGGATTATGAGATAATCCGGATAGTGGTCGGTATCCTTTGGAGCGAAAAGGTCGGGCTAGCACAAGGATGACAGTCTCTAAGCCCAGGCAGACAACATATCGTCTTGACAAAGGAGCGAAGTGTGACCGCGTTATGCGAGGTTAGCCTAACCAGCTCCATAGTAGTGCGCTTGGTGGTCGTGCGCCTTGCTAGAGCCGCTACCAACCGTGCATGTCGGAGGTGATCAGAGCTGTGACCAAGCCGACTTGAACCTAAGGGGTTGGCGGCTTAAGGGAAGGAACCTCGAGGCGGTTCGTGGAGGACAGCTTTGGTCCGGATGTGATCCGGCTGGACTAGGAGCGTGACCGAGTAGACTTTGGGCTTTAAGTGCATGCGAGGCCCAAGTGTTGAGCCAGCGCGGGCGCCTATATAAAGTGGAGGTCGGCACACTCATTAGCGGATCGCTTCAGCGTTGCGGCTAGGAGTTTGCATGTGTGCGAATAGCCACCTCCACTCACGCCCATTGTGTGATCGGACCTAGCATTCCGCCGCGACATTCCTCCCTGCCTTGCGGATCTGAGTTAAGCGGTGCACTTGTGCGCTCCGGCGAACTCGTGCGTGGGATCGGACGACCGGCCTTCGAGGAGATCGGACGAGGAGGAGGCGATCCACCAGACCGCTGCCCCAACTCTTCTTCCATTTGCCACGACAACTGCGCGTCTAGTGGTAACGACGCGTGATCCATCTCCTGTAGCATTATAGCGCCGGATAATCATGCTACTGGTAATCTCACGTTGATGGTGCCACGTCACCTTTATCCTTGTAGCTAACCACAGGTTAGATCAAAGCAGTTTAAATTAAAATTCAAAATTATGATGACAATAAAAGTTTTCAAAAATTAAAACTAAAATGTTAGGGGTTGTCAAATATTACAAAGTTAATTATGGTGGAGTGCACACATTTTTATAAAGTGTCGAATATTTTAAATAAATTAAAACAGAAAAGAAAAAAATAAAAGAAAGAAAAATAAAACAAAAGGAGAGGAGAAAAACCCCCAGGCCAAGCCCAGGCCAAGCCCACAGCCCGGCCGGCCAGCCATAGCCATCCGGCCCACCTCGCT
Source organism: Aegilops longissima (assembly GCA_021605205.1). Classification (NCBI taxonomy): domain Eukaryota; kingdom Viridiplantae; phylum Streptophyta; class Magnoliopsida; order Poales; family Poaceae; genus Aegilops; species Aegilops longissima. The sequence goes on from JAHIAM010006829.1 coordinate 7,713, forward strand.
CCCATGCCCCCCGGTCGTGGAAACCCTAGCCGACACCCCTCCCCCCGATCCCTTCTCCCCCCGCCGATCTGGATCGAGGATCCGCCCGATCCCGTCGCCCCGGCCTTGGCGCCCACCCAGCATCATCATCCTCCTCCTCCCCGACCCGGCCCGCGAAAGGCTTGGCCTTCGCCGCCGCGCCGGCGCTCCCCTCGTCGCCTCAGAACCGCCCCGACTCCCACCTCGCGGATCCACATGGCGGACGGCCCGCCTCGACCTCCTCCCGCGGGCGCCCCGACCGCCCCGAGCCAGCAGAGACCCTCTGCGACTCTCCACCCAAGTAGTATCGCCGCTCCTCCCCTCCCCTCCGTGCGCGGTTCCGGCGCGCCCGCCCGTACCCCTCCCCTCGCGCCTCCTCCGCTCGGCCAGGGGCCTCATCCCCGCGCCTTGGCAAGGCCGTTCGCCCGACCCTCTCCGCTCTCTTCTCCTTCGCCCCAGCAGACTCGTAGTCGCCGCCTACGTCGTGCCAGGAGCCCATCACCTGAGGAGCTCGCCGCCCGGCAGGCTTCGGCGACAAATGGTCCCGCTCGGTGCCGTTAGCTCGCCCGCGCCGCGTAGAGCCTGCCTAGCCCCTTCTTTTGCTCCGTGGTAACGCTGCTCCACCGTCTCCCGACATCCAGCGAGCAGCGCCGCCTCCGCTGCTTTCGCCCGGCGTGGTTCCGGTCATCCGGGACCAACCCGTGGGTCCATGTGTGTGTGACGTCGTTAGCTTCGAGCAGAGTAGCCACACCGTTTTGGGCCACCGTGGCGAAATCCGAGGCTTGTCGGCCCTCCGCCGTGTTTTGACTCATGCAGAGCCAACTCGGCCTTGCATTTGGCGTGGCGGCTGAGGCCACCCACAGGTCAGCGACCCGTGGGCCCTAAGGGCCTGGCCGACTGTTGACCGATCGGCCATCTTGGTGGACCGGCCATGCCAATGACCATACCCCGAGCGTTTAATAAAATTAATAAATGAAAATAAAAATGCTAATTAATTAACTAATTAACTAAGTTAATTAACGTAATTAATCATGTTTAATTAACCTAATTAATCACATTAATTAAACTAACTAGGGTAATTAGTTAACGTCGGTGGTGACAGGACCCACATGACGAGTTGACCAAGTGAACCCTGCTGGTGCTGCGGCGTCGGCATGACCTCATCTTCGGCGTCATAAATTCATTTTTCGAATTAAATAATTAATTAATTAAATTCCAAAAATTAATAAAATCTTTAGAAAATCATATCTTTTAATCCGCTTTCGGTTAAAATATTTTCAACATGAAAGTTGCTCGAGCGACGAGGCGAATCCGGATCGTAGTCCGTTCGTCCGCCACACACCCTAACCTATCCAGACCTGCAACTTTCCCCTCGGCTCCTCGCTGAAAGCGAACACAGGAATACTTTCCGGATGTTTCCATAACGAGTACCACCTCATACCACGTTAGAACACGCCTAGCATCGTTACTTGTCATGTCATGCATCGATATGCATCATTTACTTGGTATTCATTGTTTCTTCCCCCTCTTCTTCTCTCGATAGACTACTGAGACCGGCCTGCTTGCTTTGCACGGTTCGACTACGGTGTTGTGACCCTCTCTCTTGCGAGCAACCAGGCAAGCCCCCCTTGATCACCGGATATCGCCTATTCTACTCTATCTTGCTTGCATTAGAGTAGTGTAGCATATTCTTGCTTTACATTATACCTATCTGATGCATAGCCTGTCCTTGTTACTCTTTGTTGTTACCTTACGCAATCCTATATGCTTAGTATAGGATGCTAGTACTTTCATCTGTGGCCCTACATTCTTGTCAAATCGCCGTGCTATACTATCGGGCCGTGATCACTCGGGAGGTGATCACGGGTATATCTATATACTTTATACATGATACATGTGGAGACTAAAAGTCGAAGTGGTGATGGAGCACCCATGAGTGGATCTTTGAGGCGAGGCGGCAGGCAGAGTTGAGACCGCCTAGGAGAGAGTGGGCACAGCCTGTTCGGCGTCATGGATACTTAACTACGCATATGAGATCTTGGTATTTGATCTGGGTTGGCTCTGAGCTTATCGCACTAACCATCTACAGGGAGTAGTTATGGGTATCCGGCGTCGTGGTATCGGCCGAAAGCACTGGCATGACGGCATGTTGTTGGGCGCGGATTGGGCTGAGCATACTAGGCTAGAGTACTTCCGGCCAGCGTCACGCCAGCGTCTTGGTGTGCTCGAGCGATGGGCCCAGACCCTGGCGCTTAGGTTTGAACCGGCGTGCTGGCCTCTCTGTTGAGCCTAGGTAGGGCTCTGACGTGTTGATCTTCGCGGCGGGCATGACCGAGGAAAGTGTGTCGGCCAAATGGGATCAAGCGTCTTTGGGTAAGATGGTGCACCCTGCAGTGATTAATCTATTGAATAGCCGTGATCCTCGATTATGGGGCGACTTGGAGTTGTACCTTGACCTTATGACAACTAGAACCGGATACTTAATAAAACACACCCTTTCAAGTGCGAGATACAACCGGTGGTCGCTCTCTCTCGGGGTTACGAGGAGGGGATGTCGGGTAGGATTATGCTATCGATGCTACTTGGAGGACTTGATCTACTCTCTTCTACATGTTGCAAGGCGGAGGCTGCGAGCGTAGTCTTGACAAGATTAGCTATCCCCCTCTTATTCTAGCATTACTGATTCGGTCCTTGATATGGCACTTTACACATATATCCATGCATATGTAGTGTAGCTCCTTGCTTGCAGTACTTTGGATGAGTACTCACGGTTGCCTTGTTCCCCTTTTCCCCTATCTCTACTCGATTGCTGCGACGAGGCGAGTGGAGCCAGGGGCTAGGCGCCACCGTCGATGAAGACTACTACTGGGCGCCTACTACTCGTGCAGACCGTGCGGCGACCGAGGAGTAGTTTAGGAGGATCCAGGCGGAGGCATGCGCCTCTTCGATCTGTATCCCTGTTTGTGCTAGCCTTCTTAAGGCAAACTTGTTTAACTTATATACGTACTCAGATATTGTTGCTTCGCTGACTTCGTCTATGATCGAGCACTTGTATTCGAGCCCTCGAGGCCTGGCTTGTATTATGATGCTTGTATGACTTATTTATGTTTTAGAGTTGTGTTGTGATATCTTCCGTGAGTCCACGATCTTGATCGTACACATTTGTGTGCATGATTAGTGTATTAAATCGGGCATACAAGTTGATGTCGAGCCATTGCTGTGAATCCCCTTCCACACTCCTTGGCGAAGTCGAGTCTAGACATTGCAAAAACTTTACTAACTTGGCTGTGCCCTTCACGGGCCACGTCGCCATCGAATGGTACTAGGATCTTTTACTCCTCAACCTTTACTGGGGACTACGAACTCTCTTCTACTCGGGTTAAGCAGTTTTACTAACTAACACTAGGATCCATTACATTCACCCCAAGTTGGATAAGCCATAGTTGTTTCTTGGAATTGTATTTGATCAATTTCCACCTTTGTCATTGACTCCTTTGAAGCGTCTTTGTTTTCAGGATGGAACCCAAAGGGCGAATTAAATGCGCCACCTGGCCATTGGTGCCTCGGGGATCACTGCTCGGTGCTAGAGATGATGACCTACGGGTTATCGCTGGCACCCTAAGTACACGTCTTTGAGATACGGGACTTCTAAGGGGAGCAATGCAGCGCCATCGTCCACTCTACTCTAAGGTAGTGACTCCACTCTTGTCTTCTACTTTGCACATGGTGTTGGGGTGACTATCGATATAGCAGTCCACGATGCACTTATGCTGCTGCTCCCCGTCTTCGTGGAAGTATCGAGTTGGACACCTCCCCTTCGAGCACATTGCTATCGCACGTCCCGATGTTGGTGAGGAGGATTTACTACCTGCTGCCTACTCCCTTTGTCACGAGAGGCCTTCTACCATGAGAACTTTGTTACGCATCGCGATGGGCTGGATCGAGCTAACGAGCTCTTACGCCACGAGTTGTACATCACCCGTCGGCACCTTTACGTGCTCACGGCGCTACTGCGCTTTGTCCGATCGAGGAGGTTGCCGCGTTGCGATCTACAGCCCGAGGACCGTGATGCCCCGGGGTGTCGGTTGGCTGGGCGTGGGAGGCTACTCTCCGCACTTGCCCTCTTCTGCCACTTGGGCGTCGGGTTCTGCACCGGAGTATCCGCGACCCCAGGTCAGCGGCGTGGAGGACTATCCGCTGCCACTTTACCAGCTTTCGGGCTACAGCTACCTCCAGCGTTACAGCGTGGGGTGATGTGGAAACTTGCTTGTTAGTGTTAGATGCATTACTCGCGAGCACTGCGTGCCGCCTATGATGTCTTAGTCTATATCTCTTTGAACTCTGTGTACGAACTCTATGCATGATCCCTTTTGTAAGATATGCCGAACTACTATGTAGTTTCTATATGTTTGCTTTCATTATGCATGTTTCATCATGAGTGATTCTTGTCCTTTGCATAATTTCTCAAATCTTTGAACTACCTGTTATATAATAGCAGGATGGTTAGAGCCAACTGGTGCATTAATTAAGTGGTGGCAACTTCCACCACCACTGAGTCTTGGCTGGTATGATCCAACAGCTTGAGATGAATCGCAGTTCATGGAAAACATGATGGCTCAGGTTCCTCGCCCCAATATGAACCAGATTGCCAAACACAACAACTCTGCGAGGATTTCATACGCCTCAACCCAGAGCGTGTGCCGCAGCTCAACCCAGGCCATTTGGATCTTGATGGTAGCTCAAGTGACATCACCTATAGAGATGGTCTGCTGATGCTAGCCCCACCAGCTATGTACTTTTGCTTCCTTCTTCACGAAGGACCCATGACTCAATGGTGGGACAGCCACAAGTACTACACGCGATTGGAACACTCATCACTGGCAGGACTTCCAAGCTGCTTTACCGTGCCCGCTTCATCCCTCAAGGGTCATAGGACGGAAGAAGCGTGAGTTCCATAACCTCACCCAAGGCAACAAGGCTGGCAAGCTTATCAGCGAGAGTTCTTGGACTTGTCTACGCTATCTTTGAAGAGGATATTACAAGCTGATGCGCCGACAAGACGAAGTTCCGTGACGCCTTCAGGTGACATCAAGCTCGCACTTCTAGTGCCGCGACTTTTGCTGATTTGCCATGCCTTGAGTGAACAAAGCTATCAATGTCGGAAACTGAGTGCGGGGAATACGAGGCTCTAACAACGGCATTGCAAGTGACACGGGCTCGTCTTGGGCCCGTCCTCGCGAAAGCAGATATGGATTCCCAACAGCATGTACCCGGCGAATGCACCTGCTCCAAGGCGAACTATACGCACCTCGTCGCCTACTTCAACTAAACAGCCAAAGCTTCCAGCTCCACCACCCCAAGCTCCTGTTCCCACTCCCAATAATGGCTTGTGCTTGGTGTGGACAACCGAGGCACCGTGCTAGAGAATGCAACGAGAACCAGAATCAATTTGGCCCTTCCAGCGACGGCGTGAAACACCCAACCCCGCAACAACAATTGCCAAGCCTTATGGTGAGTTCGGGCCAACCACGTTGATCTGAGCGAAGCTCAAGAACTCAACCACCTCTCACATGATGGGTACACTCCACCGTAAATTCGATTACCATCTGTTTTATTCGATTCAGGAGCATCGCATTCATTCATGTCGGGAAGACTTTGCATACAAACACGGCGTTAAGTGTGAGGAGATGAACTCTTCGGTAGTGGTAAAAACCCCTTGGGACAATGTCAAACCTCCATGGTTGGCGTCGGCGTCCCGTGGAAATCGAAAGAGGCTGGAATTCTATGCCTCACCATTATCACGAAGGCGTCTAACATCGACCTCATTTTGGGGATGGATTGGTTGAAAGCAGCATGCTGCTTCAATCGTTTGCGCCACTAGAGCCGATCCATCGCTACACCCGCCGATGAAATAATAAGCTACAATGCCAAATGCAGTTACGGGATCAGGGCAAGGCTCTATCGCATTGAATGCATTGAGCGCGCACCCCTGAGGGCATTGAAAACATTCACGTCGATTCGCGACTTTCGGGCGTCTTTCACGAAGAACTTCGAGTTCCCCACCGCTAAATTTGTCGAATTACGTCATCGACTTGAAAGGCAGGCACCACTCCTATAATGGCGACCCTACAAGATCTTGCGCAGAACTCCTTGAGCTCAAGGAGGAAATCGACAAATCTCTTCAAAGTGGTTTCATTCGCCCAAGTTGCTCTCCTTGGGAGCACCTTCTCTCTTTGTCAAGAAGAAGGATGGGACAAACCGATTGGTCCAAGACTACCGTCCTATAAATCAAGCTACCATTCGAATAAGTATCCTCTTCCTCGGATCAATGATCTTTATGATCAAGCTGGCTGGTTCATCGGTGTTCTCTAAACTTCGACTTGAGGTTGGGTTACCACCAGATCCGTGTTAAGTGAGGAGGATATCCCAAGACCGCCTTTGTGACTCGTTATGGTTCATCACGAGTACACCGTCATGTCTTTGAAGCAACCAATGCTCCAGCCACCTTCTCTCGCTGATGAACTATATATTCATGGATTACCTCGACAAGTTCGTGCGTGGTTTATACTGGATGATATCTGATATTTTCAAAATGAAGAAGAACATCTTGAACATCTTAGTCTTGTCTTTGGAAAAGCTACGAGCATCAACTTTATGCCAAGTTCTCCAAATGTGAATTCTGGCTTCCGAGTAACCTATCTCGGGCATGTCATCTCTAAGGATGGTATTGCCGTCAACCCTGAAAAGTTCGGGCTATTCTCGATTGGACTCCTCGAAGAGCGTTAAGCAAGTCAGAAGTTTTTCTCGGTCTACTTGACTATTGCCGTCGATTAAGTGAGAACTTCTCCAAGATTGCCGAGAGCCTCGACTAACTTTGTTGCATAAGGCGTCAAGTTCCAATGGGCGAGATAAATGCGAGAAAGTTTCCGGGCACTCAAAGACAAGTTGACTACCCCGATTCTAGCTCCTCCCGATACTAAGAAGGACTTACGTCATTTCTTTGCGGCGCTTCCCGTCGAGGTTAGGTGGTGTCCTAATGCAAGGCGCAAAGTGGTTGCTTATGCCTCTCGACAATTGCGCCCTCACGAAGAGAACTACCAATTCCGACCTCGAGCTTCTTCTTTGTCATTCATACCTTTGAAAGCGGTGGCGACATTACCTTCTCGATGTCGTTCTTGAGATCTTCATGACCACCAAAGTCTGCAAATATCATTTACTCAATGGAACCCTGAACCTCCGTCGTGCAGAGATGGATGGAGGCACTGTTGAGACTTTGATTTGGGTATTTCCCTATCACCCGAGCAAGGCTAATGTAATGGCTGATGCCTTGAGCCGCATAATCTTCTTTGCAACCACCTTGAGGTTCACAAAGTTCAGCCCTCACTTGTTGAAGAATTCAGAAAGAACTGAACCTCCATATTGTTCCTCGGGGGCACTGGCTCCCCCCCCCTCGGAGTTCATAAGATGAATCTTAATTGTTGTTTCCCAGGGTTTCCCTCTATACCCAGGCTTTCGTCGAACCGATCTCGTGGGCTCCATAAAGACAATGCGGGGATATGACTCTGAAGTCTACAAGATTAGCGCGACCATCAAAGAAGGAAATCCTCATTCTTCACTATTCTTTGATGATGGCGCCTTGTACTTCAAAAGGCACGCCCTAGTGGTGCCGTGTAAGAAGGAAAACCTGAATATGATTCTGGGAGGTTATGAAAGAAGCTCATATAATCGCCTATGTATCCATCCTGGTAGTACAAAGATGTATCAAGACATTCGTCGAGAGATTACGGTGGTCTAATATGAAACAAGACATTGCTAGCTATGTTGCTGAGTGTGGCGTTTGCCGTCGTATCAAGCGAACATCAAAGGCCTCTTTGGAACTCTACCAACCTATCTCTATTCCTGAATGGAAATGGGACCATGTTGAAATGGACTTGTCCTTTGGATTTCCCCAAATCGCATGAAAAGGTAATGATGCTATTCTTGTCGTCATTGGACGGCTTTCTAAAGTTGCTCATTTCAAGCGGTCGAAAAGCGATCACTGCTAGTCGACTTGCAACTCTCTATATGTCGAAATTGTTTCACTTCACGGTATTCCATTGGTTATCGATTCGGACCGTATTAAGCTTATTCACTTCAAGATTACGGGCAAGTTTTCAAGAAGCTATGGGGACTCACTTATCTTTCGTTCTGCGTTTCATCCATGATCACAAGGACAAGTTGAGCGTGTCAACCAAGTTCTCGAAGACATGCTTGAGCTTGTATTATTCCTTGACAAGCAAGTGGGAGGAATCTCTCCCGTATGCTTGAGTTCTCTTATAATAATAGCTATCAAGCTAGTAAGAAGATGGCCCCCTTGAAGTGTTATATGGACGAAAGTGTCGAACCCCTACGAACTGGTGGAAGCTGAGGCGTCCACTCTTGGTCGGATATTATCAACATGCGAAGAACAAGTCCGCATTATTCGCGAGAATCTCAAGGCTGCTTCGATCCACGTCGAAAAAAGTAGTATGACCGTCATCATAAAGACATGGTCTATCAACTTTGGCGAAAAGGCCTATCTTCGCGTTACACCAATGAAGGGTGCTCACGCTTGGGATCAAGGGCAAGCTGGCTCCTGCGCTATATTGGCCCATTCACTATTACGGAAAAGGCGTGGAAAAGTGGCATATCCAGCTGGGAAGCCGTCGAACCTTTCTGAGGTTTCACGATGTGTTCCACGTGTCACAACTCAATGGCCTTTGTTCAAGGACCCAATCCGAGCGATGGACCATGAAAGTGCTCGGTGCAACAGGACCTCTCCTATAAAGAGCATCCGGTCCGCATTCTCGACCAAGCTGAACGCGCACTACGTCGGAAAGGCGATCAAGTTCCCTCAAAGAATCGATGGTTGAATCACTCTGAAGCGAAAGCCACACAGAGCAGCGAGGATCGTCTTGAGATGAATACCGCACTCTTTCCTTCTACCTCTCTAAATCTGGGGATGAGATTTCTTGTAATGGAGGAGATTTATAGCACCGGATAATCATGCTCACTGATAATCTCCGTTGATGGTGCCACGTCACCTTTATCCTTGTAGAATAACCATGGGTTAGAATCGAGAACTGTTTGAAATTAAAATTCAAAATTATGATGAGCAATAAAAGTTTTCAAAAAATTAAAACTAAAATGTTAGGGGTTGTCCAAATATTACAAAGTTAATTATGGTGGAGTGCACATTTTTATAAAGTGTATGAATATTTTTAAAAAATAAATTAAAACAGAAAAGAAAAAAATAGAAAAAGAAAAAATAAAACAAAGGAGAGGAGAAAAGCCCCAGGCCAATGGGCCAAGCCCACAGCCCAGCCAGCGACCATGGCCATCCAGCCCACCCCTCGCTCCCATGCCCCCTCCCGGTCGGCGGAAACCCTAGCCGACACCCACTTCCCGATCCCTTCTCCTCCCCCCCTTGATCTGGATCGGGATCCGCCCGATCCCGTCGCCCCGGCAGCAGCGCCCCACCCCACCAGCTCGTCCTCCTCCCCTCCTCCCGACCCGTCATGAAGGGCCTTGGCGCCCCCCCGCCGCCCACGGCCTCCCTCGTCGCCTCGGAACCGCCCCGACTCCCACCTCGCGGATCCACATGGGAGCCGGCCGCCGCCTCGACCTCCTCCCGCGGGCGCCCCGACCGCCCAGAGCCCGCTTGAGAGACCCTCTGCGCTCCCCCACCGTGAGCATCGCCCCGCCTCCCCACCCCTCCGTCGCCCGGTTCCCGCTGCGTCCCGCGTACCTCCCCTCGCGCCTCCTCGCTCGGCGGGCCTCATCCCTCCCGCCGCCCGGGCGTTCGCCCGGCCCTCTCCGCTCTCTTCTCCTCGCCCCAGCGGACTCGTGATCGCCGCCTAAATGCGTGCGAGCCCATCACCACAGGGAGCTCATCGCCCGGCGGGCTTCCGGCGACCAAATGGTCGCTCGGTGCCCATTTAGCTCGCCGCGCATGCGTAGAGCCTGCCTAGCCCTTCTTTTGCTCCGTAATCGCTGCTCCACCGTCTCCAACATCCAACGAATGAGTGCCGCCTCCTTTGCTGCCGGCGTGGTTCCGGTCATCCCGGGACCAACTCGTAGCTCCATGTGGCGTGCGGCGTCGTTAGCTTCGAGCAGGAGTAGCCACACTGTTTTGAGGCCACCGTGGCGAAATCCGAGGCTCGTCGGCGCCTCCCGCGTGTTTTGGCTCGCGGAGCCAACTCGACCTTTACATCGGCGTGGCGGCACTGAGCCACCCACAGGTCAGCGACCCATGGGCCCTAGAGGCCAACCGACCTATTGACCCGGTCGGCCATCTTTGGCCAACCGCCATGCCAATGACGCCCCCGAGCGTTTAATAAAAATTAATAAATGAAAATAAAAATGCTAATTAATTAACTAATTAACTAAGTTAATTAACGTAATTAATCATGTTTAATTAACCTAATTAATCTGTTAATTAAACTAACTAGGGTAATTAGTTAACAATCACTGACGAACGGGACCCACATGACAGGTTGACCAATTCAACCCTGGCTTTGCTGCTGCGTCGGCGACCTCATCTTGGCGTCATAAATTCATTTTTGAATTAAATAATTAATTAATTAAATTCAAAAATTAATAAAATCTTTAGAAAATCATATCTTTTAATCCGTAACTTCGGTTAAAATATTTTCAACATGAAAGTTGCTCGAGCAGCGAGGCGAATCCGGATCGTAGTCCGTTCGTCCGCCACACACCCTAACCTATCGAGACCTGCAACTTTCCCCCTCGGCTCCCTCTGCAAAGCGAAACAGGAATACTTTCCGGATGTTCCCCCATAACGGTACCACCTCATACCCACGTTAGAGCGCCTAGCATCGTTACTTGTCATGTCATGCATCGATATGCATCTGTTTACCTGGTATTCATTGTTTCTTCCCCTCTTCTTCTCTCGGTGAACTACGAGACCGCTGCTGCTGCCCGGTTCGACTACGGTGTTGGCGACCCTCTCTCTTGCGAGCAACAGGCAAGCCCCCCCCTTGATCACGGATATCGCCTATTCTACTCTATCTGCTTGCATTAGAGTAGTGTAGCATGCTTGCTACATTATACCTATCACGATGCATAGCTTTGTCCTTGTTACTCTTTATTTGTTACCTTACGCAATCCTATATGCTTAGTATAGGATGCTAGTACTTTCATCTGTGGCCCTACATTCTTGTCCAAATGCGTGCTATACTATCGGGCCGTGATCACTCGGGAGGTGATCACGGTATATATATATACTTTATACATGATATATGTGGAGACTAAAAGTCGGAATGGGTGATAGAGCACCATGAGTGGATCTTTGAGGCGGCGGCAGGGAGTTGAGACCACCTAGGAGAGAGTGGGCCTGGCCTGTTCGGCGTCATGGATACTTAACTACGCATACTTGAGATCTTGGTATTTGATCTGGAGTTGGCTCTGAGCTTATCGCACTAACCATCTGCGCGGAGTAGTTATGGGTATCCGGCGTCATGGTATCGGCGAAACGCCATTGGCTTGCCCGGTTGGCCTTGGCCGGATTAATTGGCTGGGCGCCACTAGGCTAGAGTACGCTTCCGGCCGCGTCATAGCGTGCAGGGTGTGCTTTCGAGCGATGGGCCTAGACCCTGCGGCGCTTAGGTTTAGACCGGCGTCTTGGCCTCTCTGTTGAGCCTAGGTAGGGCTCGACGTGTTGATCTTCAGCGGCGGGCATGACCGAGAAAGTGTGTCCGGCCAAATGGGATCAAGCGTCTTTGGGTAAGATGGTGCACCTATGGTGATTAATCTATTGAATAGCCGTGATCCTCATTAACGGGCGACTTGAGTTGTACCTTGACCTTATGACAACTAGAACCGGATACTTAATAAAACACACCCTTTCAAGTGCGAGATACAACCCGGTGGTCGCTCTCTCGAGGTTCTGAGGAGGATAAATCGGGTAGGATTATGCTATCTTGATGCTACTTGGAGGACTTGGTCTACTCTCTTCTACATGTTGCAAAGCGGAGGCTGCGAGCGTAGTCTTGACGGGATTAGCTATCCCCTCTTATTACGGCATTCTGCGATTCGGTCCTTGATATGGCCCTTTACACATATATCCATGCATATGTAGTGTAGCTCCTTGCTTGCAAGTACTTTGGATGAGTACTCACGGTTGCCTTGTTCCCCCCCCTATCTCTACTCGATTGCTGCGACAGACGATGGAGCCGAGGCAGGCATACCGTCGATGGCGACTACTACTACTGGGCGCCTACTACTACGTGCAGCCCGGCGACGACCGGGAGTAGTTTAGGAGGATCGAGCGGAGGCCTGCGCCTCTTCGATCTGTATCCTGTTTGTGCTAGCCTTCTTAAGGCAAACTTGTTTAACTTATATGCGTACTCAGATATTGTTGCTTCGCTGACTTCGTCTATGATCGAGCACTTGTATTCGAGCCCTCGAGGCCCTGGCTTGTATTATGATGCTTGTATGACTTATTTATGTTTTAGAGTTGTGTTGTGATATCTTCCGTGAGTGCACGATCTTGATCGTACACATTTGCGTGCATGATTAGTGTACGATTAAATCGAAGGCGCCACAAGCATGTTCTGGATGTTACTGGCGTAGGAATTTTTAATTTGCGATCGGCGCACCTCTAGTAGATCCCAACGATGAGGCACGGTGGATCTTCGATCGACAAGTCGAGAAAACAGACCTTGTTTTCCATACCTTTAGCAATGACTCTGGCGCCTTAAGCTTCTTTCGGCTCTGGCGCCTTTTGCTTCTTTCGGCGGTGGGCAATCTTTCCGGCGGTGGGCAATCTTTCCAATTTTTCAACAGCGGGCGTTTTCGAGTTCGGTTTCACCATCGGACGAGATCCTGCGTTTCCTCCACGGGTCATCGTCGTAAAGCCACCTTGATGTCCCATGAACACGGTTTTGAACCGGGATCTCTATCTAGGTGGCGATATGTTGTGTCATCCATGCACCTTACGCATCGGAAAATCCGTGGACTACCTTGCTTGAGATATCCGTAACGAGATAGTCGTGCACCGTCATGGCGGTGCGGCTCTCATGAAATATTCTTTCTGTGGCGTCCCACGTATTGGTGGCGTTTTCCACAGCGTGTCTAGCTCCACTTTCAGCAGTCGGATCTGATTGATGTCGTTTCCTGGTTGTTTGGCCCTTCAATTAGCATACTCATGTGAATGTACTTCCTCTTCATGCACAACGGGGAAGGTTGTACATCACACA
>JAHIAM010006830.1:0-37412 GCA_021605205.1 Aegilops longissima
ATAGCATTTGAAACTGAACATATGCTAACTACAAACAATCGAACAATCAAAAACTTTAAAAGAGGCATATGCTAGCTATAACGGGCTTAACGCAAGCAAATATATGATTTCCTATCGGTATGTTTAAAAGCTGGATTGATGAAGCGTCTTTGCCGGTAAATAATTGCACATATTGAGCATCACATTGTGAACAACTTAAATAAACAAAACATGGGTTTCCTCAATTGTCACAAATGGGCTCGTTCCCGTGGGAAGAGCACGGACCCTGGATGTGCTCCATGTTGTCACAGATGGGCTCCTTCCCCTTGGAAGAGCACGACTGTAGGGTGCCCTCCCTAATGTCGGAGACGGGCGCTTTCCCCTTGGAAGAGCAGATGGGATCTTTCCCCTTGGAAGAGCCAGAGAGGGTGCCCTCCTCGTGGTCGCCGTCGATGAGGTCTGACTTGGAAGCTGTGGATCCCATGCCGGCGTCACAGAACGTGTCCTTCAGAAATGACAAAAGTGGCTCGATGGCGATGTAGAATGGAAAATTGTTGATAGCGAGCGAGAGGAGATCAGGCGGGGCTATGATGACCCACAAGTATAGGGGATATATTGTAGTCCTTCGATAAGTAAGAGTGTCGAACCCAACGAGGAGCGAAGGAAATGATAAGCGGCTTTCGACAAGGTATTCTCTTCAAATCTTGAAATAAGTGGTAATAGATAGTTTTGTGATAAGATGATTTATACGAGCAAGTAGCAAAAGTAAATAAAGTGCAGCAAGGTGGCCCAATCCTTTTTGTAGCAAAGGACAAGCCTGGACAAACTCTTATATAAGGAAAAGCGCTCCGAGGACACATGGGAATATCGTCAAGCTAGTTTTCATCATGTTCATATGATTCGCGTTGTACTTTGATAATTTGATATGTGGGTGGACGGTGCTTGGGTGCTGTTCTTACTTGAATAAGCATCCCACTTATGATTAAGCTCTATTGCAAGCATCCAACTACAACAAAAGTATTAAGGTAAACCTAACCATAGCATGAAACATATGGATCCAAATCAGCCCTTACGAAGCAACGCATAAACTAGGGTTCAAACAAAGTTCAAATTCAAATCTGATCTAATTAAAATTTTAAACTTTGAAAAACATGTTCGAGTTAGATTCTGGATAGAGGAGATCGTACGAAGAAGTGGGCATTAGTTTTGTTGAATTCCGACTAACGAGCAAAAAGTTGTGATCATTTTAAGACTAGGGACTAATCTGTAAAAGAAATAACTACTAACAGGTCCTGAATAAAATAAAATAAAATAAAACTACCGAGCTACGCGCTAACTATTCTAAACAGATAACGTTCATTGAATAGATCTAAAAAACTAAACCGTTTTTAAACAAAGCCGAGAAAACTAGCGGATCGGGCACGGTTTTTTGTTAAAAACCGGCAGATCGGGTTAGGGTTTACCGAACTCCGAGCGAGGCAGGCGGAGCGGCTCAGTGCTGGCCGGGCAGCGCTCCGATCGTCGAGGAGGCGAAGGGGTCGGGAGGAGGCGGCGAGGTCGATGGTGGCACCGGCGGTGGCGGCGGTGGAGTCTTGAGGCGGGCGGCGACTCTGGCGGCAACAAGCAGCGCGCTGGCTCAGCCAGCGAGATCTGGAGAGAGAGGGGGTCGTCGGCTTTATAGGAGGAGGCGTGGCGTGGGAAGGGTGGCGTGGCGGGCGCGGACTCCGGAGGAGTCCGTCGGGAGACGACAGGCGGCGGCAGCTGGGCCTTGGACCTGGCTTGGGCGCCCAGATAGGAGAAGATTTTTTAATAAAAGCGTTTTCTCGACAAATAAAACAGAATAGAACAAATATATTATGTAGGCATATAATATATCTAAGTTTTCAGAAGAGATTTTCTACAGCATGAACATTTTCTAGAGTCAAATAAAATCCACAAAAATTTAGATAATTCAAACAGTGCTCTGCTTTAATAAAATCCAATAAAAATCAATTTAAAATACCAAAATTAATTCAAAATTATTTCTCTCAATTTTACGAGGTAGGGAATCATGTTAACCTATTTTCCATATATTTACATTTTGAAGAAAAATAATTTGAATAAAACTCAAATAACTCCAAATTGAAAATAAATTCTAAAGAACTTTGAATTTAATTCTTTGAAACTCCCAACTCATATTTCATTTGTTTTGAAGAAGTCATTTTATCTTAGCTCGTGAAAATCATTGAGTTGCATAAAGTTCTGGGTTGGAAATATTTTCCAAATGAAATTCAAATATTTTCAACACCACTTGTCATTTAAATAAATGGAAGAAGTCATGTCATCTTCTCTCCATGGTTTTGTGGTGAAAAGAATTTGAATTCACGGAGATCACGAATGCAAAATGAAAGTTTGGGAAAGTCCTTTTATTCCCTCTCATTTAACTTTCGGAAAGTTTGAATTTCACTCAATTTCACACAATCAATCAAACAATCAATCAAATCTATCTATTTATTATAACATTCCAAAATTTAGAATTTTGGGATGTTACGCTAATTTTAGCCGCACTTCTCGCTTTGATATCGTCGAGCCTGCTGGCGATAGAATGCGGGCGGGCTTTTATGACGTCGCGCTCCTCCTCCGGGGCATCTAAGTTATCCTGCCGATCTAACTTCGTCTTCCTTCTCTTCGTACATGCGTCGCGTGGCGAATCATGTATTATGTCGCGGGTAATACTTCTTCTGCGCGTACACAGAAAAAATGGTGTATATCTGGTGGTGCGATTCGGCATGGTCCAACCCCGAGTGCGGTCGAGCTCCTCGACCCTGTCGTATCCGACTCTGTCAAGGATCGCACTAATGCGGTTGATGCCGCTCATGATAAGACCATTTGCCGCTCTACGGCGTTTGTTTGGGGATGGTAGGCGGGCGTAATCAAGCTTAATGCCCATTTTGCGCGCAAGTTTTCACTTAAATCGGCTATGAAATTTGAGCCATTATAAGTGATGATCTTGTGAGGACACCGTGTCGATTGTACGACCCGGATATGAAGTCTATTACTGGTCGGATATGAAGTGTTCGGTCGCGAAGAAGCGGTAAAGAGGTAATGCCTTTTCTCCTAACACGGAGATAAAGCGGCTTATAGCAGCCTCGCATCCGGCTAGTTTCGGATGTGCTTGAGGTGCTGTGGTATAGCCAAGCTGTGTGAGCTCGGATTTTTGCGGATTAAGCTTCAATTCCTCTATTGGAAGCGATGAGGCGAGTAGTTTCCGAGGGGATGCCAAAAGCGCATTTTCGGGTTACGCTTGATGTCGTATGTCGGAGATTGTTGAATGTAAGCCTCAAGTCATCTATTAGGGTTTCGGCGTGTCTTGTTTTTATGACCACGTCATCCCGTATGCCTCCACTGTTTTGCCGATTTGCTTTTCCGGCATGTTTGAATCATCGTTGGTAGGTTGCTGGCGTTCTTAAGCTGAAAGGCATAGTGTTGAAGCGAAAGGGCCATATGGCGTTATGAAAGCTGTTGCAGCTTGGTTAGACTCTGCCATCTTTATTTGATGGTATCCGAGTATCGTCGAGGAAACACATGAGTCGTGTCCTGCTGTGGCATCGATGATTTGATCGATCGAGTGAGGAAAGGGATCTTGGGGCAAGCCTTGTTGAGGTCTTTAAAATTCGACAAATAGGCGCGGTTTGTCCTTCTTTGGTACCATTACCAGGTTTGCCAGTAATCGGATGCTTGATATCTCGATGAATCCGGCCTCGAGTAGTTTTGCTAGCTCTTCCCCATGGCCTGCGTTTGGGCTCGAAAACCGTCTTAGAGTCCGCTTGACGGTTTGTATCCTTTTAGTATATTGAGGCTGTATTAGGCAATCTGCGTCGGACACGACATGTCCGATGGGTGCGGCGAAGATGTCCCAATTCTCGCGTAAGAAGTCTCGCGGTCGGCGTCCATCGAGGCTCAAGCGTGTCCCGCGGAAGGCTGTCTTCGTGGGGTCCGTTGGATGGACTTGGAATTTGACTATCTGTCTGCGGGTTTAAATGAGGTGGACTTGGGTAGCTTGCCGAGTATCCGCCATCCACGTCCACGGTGTCCCTGATGTTGTTAATTCTTGGCTGCTAGGGCCTCGGATAATGCCTCGGGGCTAGTGGTGCGGTTTTGTTTTCGACACGAAGTGCGGCGTCTGATCACTAGCTAGAGTGATGATTCCATTGGGTCGGGCATTCTAAGCTTCATGTGCCCGTAATGGGGTATAGCTTGAAAGCTTGTAGCGTCCCACCCTAGAAGGCGTGGTATCCCTTTGCTAAAGGGCCACTTGGAATGTGAGTTCTTTGGACCTATAATTCTCCGGGTGCGAATACCACATCGAGTGTGATTTTTCCTGTACAGCGCTTCCCGACTAGGTATAATTCCCCGAAGGTTGTGCGCTTTGTTCAATCGGCCTTTGTCAATTCCATCTTCTGAGTGTCTCTTGCGAGATCAAGTTTAATCCGCTTCCGCCATCCATGAGCACTTTAGTGAGCGAGCCGATCCACGATTGGGCTAAGAACCGAGGCGGCTGGTGCGGACTGTCTCGGAATCGAGGTTAAATCACTGGCATTGAAAGTTATAGTAGTGTCGTTCTAGGGGTTTATTTTGGCCATATGGAAAATTCCAGCGAACTTCGATGAGCTCGCTTGTGCCTCTGTTTGAGGCAAAAGTCTCGAAGACTATTAGTGCCGTATTGTGCTCGTTGGCGGAATGTTGTCTGTAAGAAGATCCTCGCCACTTTTGCAACTGTCGGAGTATCCAACATGCCCTAAGGCTATGAGTTGGTGTTGTGTCCGAGTCTTGTGGGTTTACATGGCCCATTGAGCCATTTTTCCATCGGTTCCCATACAGGGTGGGCTTTGGTTTCTTAGGGATTGGATCGGCCGACTTACGAGTTCGCCCGTTTATTCGGACAAAGGTTTTGGTGAGGCGGACTGTCCCAAAATTCAGCTTGGGTTTTCGGCCGCTTTCCATCCGGCATTACGTACTATGGTTGCTAAGTCCATAAGCGTACTATGTCCCGGCGACTTATATCATTAAGATTCCTTTGACCGTGCAGTTTTTGCGGAAGAGTGAGACTACGTCCTCTTCATGGCAGTCCTCGACCTTTATAAGCGCAAGGAGGAATTTGGCCTGTAATGATGCCTTTGTCTCCTGGGGCTCTTGCCGATATGGGAGGGCGATTTAAGTCCGTGTGGGTGGTTATAGCTGAATCCGGATTCGATCCGATCTAGCACCCGGGGCATGGGAACTTCCGAGTTGACATTCGGGATCCGGGGCCTGCCCTATTTTTTTTACCCGTGCCCGATTCTAAGTCCGGGACCGGGTCATATCCTCCCTTGGGGTGTCCGGCTCCGGGGAGCTGGCGATCGGACATAATTAAATCCTCAAAATAGAGGATACTCCCTTGGTTCCTCCCTTACCGCTATCTCATGGGTGGCGGGGGGATTTAATGTCCCTTTGGTGGGGTTTAAGCCCGATCCGGTCATCGTCCGTTGCGACTCCCAAAGCGGCAATGCAATCCAAGCTCATTAAGAAGAGGCTCTTCGAATCCATCTGGGCGAGTTCGAATTGATTGCGAAGTTTATCGGTGATGACGAGGCCATCGGGTAGCGACGGCCCGATGGGGGACCCGACGATCGGAAGGTTTGGCCTCGGCGAGCTCCCCCGGATAAAATTGTCACGACAACGAGGCGAGCCATCGAGACTTCCGGACGACATAGAGGAACCTCAATGAAGGCACCAATGTCGGTTTCAAAATCGGGGATCTCAGTGGGGTTCGATCTGTCGTCTTAAGGCTGATGGTAACGAGGCAAGAGACAAATGTTTACCCAAGTTGGGCCCTCTCGATGGAGGTAAAACCCTACTTCCCTTGATTAATATTGAAGATATGGGTAGTACAAGAGTAGATCTACCACGAGATCGTGAGGCTAAACCCTAGAAGCTAGCCTATGAGGGTATGATTGTAATTGTGATCGGACCGAGGACCAACCTCTCCGGTTTATAAGACGGAGAGGGCTGGGAATTTACATGGATCGGTTACAAGGAAGGAAATACAATATCCGGACCGGGACAAAGTCTTGAGTCTTGTATCTTCCTTGCGTCAATAGTCGGACGATGTATATAGTCCGGCTTCCGGATCCCCTAATCCGGGACTCCCTCACCCAACATCTACTTATTACTTCCCAATGCCTTCCTCTAGGCCCAAATAATGGTGAAGTGTTATGTAGTCGATGTTCACATAACACCACAAGGCTAGACAACATACATCTCATCAAAATATCGAGCGAATACCAAATTCACATGACTACTAATAGTAAGACTTCTCCCATGTCCTCGGGAACAACTAACTCCACAAAGCATGTTCATGTTCATAATCAGGGGTAATAATATGCATAAAGGATCTGAACATTGATCTTCCACCAAGTAAACCAACTAGCATCAACTACAAGGAGTAATCAACACTACTAGCAACCTACTAGTACCAATCCCTTACTTGGAGAAAAATTGGATACAAGAGATGAACTAGGTTTTGAGATGAGATGGTGCTGGTGAAGATGTTGATGGAAGTGCCCTCTCACGATGATAGGGCGTTGGTGATGGCGGCGGATGATTTCCCCCTCCGGAGAAATGTCCCAGCGAGCAGCAATGCGAGCCCTAGATTGGTTCCGCCTCGTGGCGTGGAGTTCGTCGAAGGTTGCTTATGATTTTTTCCTTGACGAAAGACCTCATATAGTGGAAGATGGCCATCGGAGAGCCAACGAGGGCCCATGAGGTAGGAGGCGCGCCACAGAGGTAGGCGCGCCCCACCCTCGTGTGACACAGTGGGCCCCCCTACAGTGAACTATCGCCAATATTTTTTATTATTCAAAAATGACTTTCGTGGAGTTTCAGGACTTTTGGAGTTGTGCGAATAGGCTCTATTATTTGCTCCTTTTCTAGCCAGAATTCCATTTGTCGGCATTCTCCTCCTTATGTAAACCTTGTAAAATAAGAGAGAATAGGCATAAATGTTGTGACATAACGTGTAATAATAGCCCATAATGCAATAAATATCAATATAAAAGCATGATGCAAAATGGGCGTATCAACTCCCCAAGCTTAGACCTAACTTGTCCTCAAGGAAAGCCGATAACGATAAATATGTCCCCATGCTTAGAGGTAGAGGTGTCGATAAAAATAAAATACTGAACATGAAGGCATCATGATTATTCTCATAATGAGCAACATATATAGATATTGTCATATGATTTCTCATGCTCAAGTAATAATCTATTCACAATGCAAAATGTACGAATCATAAACTTTATTGAGAACTAACAAACTATAATCTCAGTCATTGAATCAATTGCAATTTATCATAACATCGAGAAAGAGTCTATGTGAGAGCTCAATAGCAAGTCCACATACTCAACTATCATTTAATCTTTCATAATTGCTAACACTCACGCAATACTTGTGTTTACGGAGTTTTATTAGGACCACGGAGAAGGTAGGGGCTTATAGTTTAGCCTCCCAACCTTTTACCTCAAGGGTAATGTCAACAATAATAACACATGCTCCCCTACATCCAATTAGATATATCTATCAGGATCTTTCCAATACACTGTGCTTGCCAAAGGACAAAATGTAAAAAGGAAAGGTGAAGATCACCATGACTCTTGCATAAGGTAGAGGATAATAATAAAAGATAGGCCCTTGAAGAGGAAGCGAGAGAGTTTCCATGCGCTTTTATGATTGGATGCACAAAATCTTAATCTGAAAAGAACGTCACTTTATATTGCCCTTGTGATATGAAACTTTATTATGCAATCCATGCTTTTTTATTTCTTCCACATCACAAGATCGTATAAAGCTTATTTTCTCCCACACTAATAAGTCATACATATTTAGAGACCAATTTTATTGCTTTGCACATGACAACTTACTTGAAGGATCTTACTCAATCCATAGGTAGATATGGTGGACTCTCATGGCAAAACTGGTTTAAGGGTTTTGGAAGCACAAGTAGTATCTCTACTTGGTGCTGAGAATTTAGCTAGCATGAGGGGAAGGCAAGCTCAACATGTCGGATGATCCATGACAACATACTTTATCTCAGATATAAGAAAACATACCTCATTATGTTGTCTTCCTTGTCCAACATCAACTCTTTAGCATGTCATATTTTAATGAGTGCTCCCAATCATAAAAGATGTCAATGATAATATATTTATATGTGTAACCTCTCTTTCCTTATTACTTCCTATTAATTGCAGCGATGACCAAACCTATGTTTGTCAACTCCCAACAACTTTTAATCATCATACTATTTCTATGTGAAGTCATTACTCTCAATAAGATCAATATGAACTCTTTGTTTCTTTTTATTATTTTTCTCTTTTCTTTTATTCACTCAACATCATGGTAAAATAATCAAGCCCTTGACTCAACACTAATCTTTATTATATATATAGCTCACGGACTCAATTACATAGAGAGATCATAAAGCAAAACTCAAAACTAGATCATACCATAAACTTTATTCTACTAGATCAAGATACTACTAATAGGATCGAACTAAGAAAAACGGTAAAGATAGGAGTGTGATGGTGATACGATACTGGGGCACCTCCCCCAAGCTTGGCAGTTGCCAAGGGGAGTGCCCATACCCATGTGATTATATCTCCTTTCTTTGGTGAAGAAGGTGGAGGTGATGATGGATGTCGCACATCGGCGTAAGAGGTCCTCCGGCTTGCGGATAATGCCCTTAGGTGCAACAATATGCTCCTTCAACAAAATATTTTCACGTGTGAGATACTTATTACGTATCTGAGCTAACTCGGTCATCTTGAAAGCCGATCTCGGTTAGGGTTAGAAGATTATGATCAAGTTGAAGGATGTCCTCTGCTGCTTAGGAACTTGATCCTCAAGTGGCCTTCTTGATCCTTTCATCCTTGTTGATCTTCATGGGTTCTTCCCTCTTCAGATCTATCTTCATTAGCCAAGAATCATTGTCACCATTGTTGGAGGAGGGGGCGACATGATGCCTGGCCTTAACAACTACTGCGGAAGAACATCTCGAAAACAAGAAGAGAGGACAATTCACGTGATCACAATGGTGACAACCGGAGAATATATAATGAACTTTACCGACCAAAATCGTATCGTGCAAGAAAAAGCGAGTCGAGGAAAGCACATAGGTGAGGGCGGCGCCCGGAGGTAGGCCGCCCTCCACCCTCGTGGGGCCCTCGTGTCCTTCGGACTGCTACTTATTTTCTATTTTTCTATTTTCTAAATATTCCAAAAGGAGAAATATTGCCTTAAAAACTGTTTTGGAGTCGGTTTACTTCTGTACCACATACCTATTCCTTTTGGTCTGAAGCGATTCGGAAAGTGTCTCTTATGTATTCCTCACGGGTTCTGTTTTCATAACATTGGTTTCAACATTTATATGATTACACAGATATAATGTTTGATTCATTGACCGTTCACCACCTTGGTTGTGCCTTGAAGTTGTTGATTTTTATGGCACGGAATGATAGACCTCCTCATTAGCGTAGGGGCCTTCCCATTTAGAGAAGTTTTCCTGCAAAAAATCTTAAGCGAGAGTTGTATAGCAATACATAATCACCTACATTAAACTCACGCTTTTGTATCCTTTTGTCATGCCATCTTTTAACTTTTCTTTAAACAACTTGGCATTTTCATAAGCTTGGGTTCTCCATTCATCAAGTGAGCTAATATCAAATAACCTCTTCTCACGGCAAGTTTGAAATCATAGTTGAGCTCTTTAATAGCCCAATATGCCTTATGTTCTAGTTAGAGAGTAAGTGACATGCTTTTCCATAAACCATTTTATACGGAGACATACCCATAGGATTTTATATGCAGCTTATATAGGCCCATAATGCATCATCAAGTTTCTTGGACCAATTCTTTCTAGACCTATTGACAGTCTTTTGCAAAATTAATTTGAGCTCTCTATTACTCAATTCTACTTGACCACTAGACATGTGTGATAAGAGATGCAATTCTATGATTAACATCATATTTAGCAAGCATTTTACGGAAAGCACCATGAATAAAATGTGAACCACCATCAGTCATTAAATATCTAGGGACTCCAAACCTCGGAAAAATAACTTCTTTAAGCATCTTAATAGAAGTGTTATGATCAACACTACTAGTTGGAATAGCTTCTACCCACTTAGTAACGTAATCAACAACAACTAAAATATGTGTATATCCATTAGAAGCAGGAAAAGGTCCCATATAATCAAAGCCCCAAACATCAAAATGGTTCAATAACAAGTGAATAATTCATAGGCATTTCTTGACGTCTACTAATATTACCAATTCTTTGACATTCATCACAAGATAAGACAAACTTACGGGCATCCTTGAAGAGTGGGCCAATAAAACCAGATTGCAATACCTTATGTGCAGTTCTATCTCCATCATGGTGTCCTCCATAAGCAGGAGTGACACTGATTCGTGGGATCTATTCCTGTTCATGCTCAGGTACACAGCGTCTAATAACACCATCTACTCCTTCTTTATAAATATGTGGGTCATCCCAAAAGTAATTGTCTCAAATCATAGAAAAACTTTTCTTTTGCTGGTATGTGAAACTAGGTGGTATAAATTTAGCAACAATGTAATTAGCATAATCAGCACATACCATGGAGTACTAAGTATTTATGACATTTAATTGTTCATCGGAAGCATATCATCAATTGGGTAGTATCATGGGTCATCAAGAACATTTTCTAATCTAGACAAGTTATGCATAGCGGGGTTCTCGGCTCCTTTCTATCAACAATATGCAAATCAAATTCTTGTAGCAAGAGAACCCATCTAATAAGTCTAGGTTTAGCATCTTTCCTTTCCATAAGATATTTAATAGCATGATCGGTGTGAATAGTTACTTTAGAATCAACAATATAATGTCTGAACTTATCACGAGCAAAATACAACTGCTAAGAGTTCCTTTTCAGTAGTAGCATAATTCCTTTGAGCATTGTCTAGGGTCTTACTAGCATAATGGATAACATTTAATTTCTTATCAACTCTTTGCCCTAGAACAACACCTCTGACATAATCACTAGCATCACACATAATTTCAAAGGTAAATTCAATCGGTGGGTGAACAATAGTGCGAGATCAATGCTTTCTTAAGTATTTCAAATGCTTCTACACAACCATCATCAAAGACAAAAGGTATATCTTTTGTAATAAATTAGTCGAGGGGCGAGAAATTTTGAGAAGTCCTTAATGAACCTCCTATAAAATCCGGCGTGACCTAGGAAACTTCTTATACCTTTGATGTCCTTGGGACATGGCATCTTTCAATAGCATCAACCTTTGCTTTATCAAGTTCAATACCTCTCGAGAAACTTTATGCCCCAACAATACCTTCATTAACCATAAAGTGGCACTTTTCCCAATTCAAGACAAGATTAGTTTCTTCACATCTACGCAAAACTCGATCAAGATTGCTCAAGCAATCATAAAAGAAGATCCATAGGCGGAAAAGTCGTCCATGAAAACCTCACAGATCTTTCCACAAAAGTCGAGAATATAGCCATCATGCATCTTTGAAAGGTAGCAGGTGCATTACATAAACCAAAAGGCATCGTCTATAAGCAAAAGTACAAAAGGGTAAGTAAAAGTGGTCTTTGATTGATCTTTAGGCGACACGGTATTTGAGAGAAACCAGAATAACCATCTAGAAAGCAATAATGTGTATGTTTGCATAATCTTTCTAGCATTTTATCAATAAAAGGTAAGGGTAATGATCCTTTTTAGTAGCCTTATTTAATTTGTGAAATCAATTACCATCCTATAACCTGTAATAATTCTTTGTGGAATCAATTCATCTTTATTATTAGGAACAACGATAATACCTCCCTTCTTAGGGACACAATGGACAGGACTTACCGGCGACTATCAACAACGGGATAAATAATACACTGCCTCCGAAGCTTTAGTATTTATTTTCTTACCACTTCTTTCATTTAGGATTCAGGCGTCGTTGATGATCACGAACTGGTTTGGCATCTTCTTCAAATTTATTTTATGTTGACATAGAGTGGGACTAATGCCCTTAAGATCATCAAGAGTATATCCAATAGCGACGGGTGCTTCTTGGAGTATTCAATAATCTCTCTTCTTCATGCTCAGAAGGTTAGCACTAATAATAACAGGATATATCTTCTTTTCATCAAGATAAGCACATTTAAGATTATCGAAACCGTTTAAGCTCAAACAGGATCACCCTTGGATGGAGGAGGATCCCTAAGTTTCAACAGGGCAAATTGTGTTTGAGAATAGGTTCTGTTTAAAGAATACTTCATCTATTTCCTTCTTTCATTCATAAACATATCATTTTCATGGTGTAGCAAATATTGTTCTAAAGGATCACTAGGAGTGCGGCAATATAAGCAAGACCAATAATATCATCCTTACTAGGCAATTCTTCTTCACGGTGTTGTCTACTAAATTTAGAAATTAAACTCATGAATCATATCATCCAAGCCAATAGTAACAACATTCTTTTCGCAGTCTATCTTAGCATTACGATGTTCAAGAAGGTCCACCAAAAATAATGGGACAAAAGCTATCTTGTGGGTAACCAAGAACAAGAAAATCAGCAGGATATTTAGTTTTCCCACAAGACTTCAACATCTCTAACAATTCCCATTGCTTGATATAGTATCTCTATTGGCAAGTTTAATTGTAACATCAATTCCTACTAACTCAGCGGTGCAATTTCATGCTTAATTTCTTACAGTATAAAGTATGCATATAACACTAGCACTAGCACCCATATCACATAAGCCATGATAACAATGATCTCCTATTTTACGAGAAATAACATGCGCCAACCACGGTCTATGTTTATCTTTAACACAAGGTTTAGCAATTCTAGCGGTTTCATCGTGAGAAATGAATAACATGCCCATCAATATTATCAGCCAAGAGTTCTTTAATAATAGCAATATTAGGTTCAACTTTGACTTGCTCGGGAGGGTATAAGTTCTAATATTGCTTTTCTGACTCTGATTGAAGCTTTAGCATGATCCTTTATTCTACGAGGAAAGGTGGTTTCTCAAAATAAGAAGTAGGAGCGATAGGATCATTATAAGTGATAATCTTTTC
Source organism: Aegilops longissima (assembly GCA_021605205.1). NCBI lineage: Eukaryota > Viridiplantae > Streptophyta > Magnoliopsida > Poales > Poaceae > Aegilops > Aegilops longissima. Next base: position 13,132 of record JAHIAM010006830.1, read on the forward strand.
TTCAACTTTAGTAGGTGCAGCTACTTTTAGTTCTATGGGAGGATGATATTTAAACCACTTCTCCTTGGGAGATCAACATAAGTAGCAAAGATTCACGAGAAAGAGGCTACTATCTCAAAGTCAAGTCCATATTTAGTGCTAAATTTACGGAAAACATCGGTATCCATAAAAATTTAACACAATCAAACTTAGGTGTCATACCTGACTCCTTACCTTCATCGAGATCCCAATCTTGAGTTGAGTCTAATTCTATCCAATTAATTCCATTTGAATTCAATAGTCTTCATCATAAAAGCCGGCACAAAGTATCGAGCATGATGCGATTGTTTTCGAAGCGAGCATAAATTTTTTGAAGAATTATTTCTCTTGAGAGCTCATGATTGGGGCATGAATATAACATTGATTTAAGCCTCCCCAAGCTTGGCGATGATTTCTCCTTCAGCAGGCCAAAAATTATATATATAATTGCGATCACGGTGAACAAGATGCATAGGATAATACTTACGATGAAATTCAATTTCATCGTTTATAGTTCCATGATCCGTAGCATCACATAACCTATACCATGTCAATGCATCTCCTTCAAAGATAAAGGAAGACCTTCTTCTTAACAACATCATCGGGTATACTGCAAGCTTAAATAATCCACAAACTTCATCCACATAAAGTAGATGTTCATCGGGATGCTTTGTTCCATCTCTGTAAAAGGGTTATCAAACAATTTTTCTAACATACCGAAGGAACTTCAAAGGTAATAATTTCATTTTCAGTAGGTTCAATAGGTTGAGGAGACTCTTTTCTCTCTTGGCGGGGTGAAGATACCCGAACAAACCCCTCGAGGATTACTTTCCATACTAACAAGTGATGTAAATTTCAGCACACTATATAATTTTTCCTTACCAAATTCCACCTACAAGGCGCTTCACTCCCGACAGCGGCGCGGAAAAAGTCTTGATGACCCACAAGTATAGAGGATCTATCGTAGTCCTTTCGATAAATAAAGTGTCGAACCCAGAGGAGCAGAAGGAAATGATAAGCAGTTTTCAACAAGGTATTCTCTGCAAATCTTGAAATAAGTGGTAGAGATAGTTTTGTGATAAGATAATTTGTAACGAGCAACAAGTAACAAAAGTAAATAAAGTGCGGACAAGGTGGCCCAATCCTTTTTGTAGCAAAGGACAAGCTTGGACAAACTCTTATATAAGGAAAAGCGCTCCAGGACACATGGGAATATCGTCAAGCTAGTTTTCATCACGTTCATATGATTCGCGTTGGTACTTTGATAATTTGATATGTGGGTGGACGGTGCTTGGTTGTTATTACTTGAACAAGCATCCCACTTATGATTAACCTCAATTGCAAGCATCCATAACTACAACAAAAGTATTAAGGTAAAACCTAACCATAACATGAAATATATGGATCCAAATCAGCCCCTACGAAGCAGCATAAACTAGGGTTTAAGCTTACATCACTCTAGCAACCCATCATCTACTTATTACTTCCCAATGCCTTCCTCTAGGCCCAAATAATGGGGAAGTGTTATGTAATCGACGTTCACATAACACCACTAGAGGCTAGACAACATACATCTCATCAAAATATCGAATGAATACATAATTGACATGACTACTAATAGCAAGACTTCTCCCATGTCCTCGGGAACAAGCGTAACTACTCACAAAGCATATTCATGTTCATAATCAGAGGGTAATAATATGCATAAAGGATCTGAACATATGATCTTCCACCAAATAAACCAACTAGCATCAACTACAAGGAGTAATCAACACTACTAGCAACCTACTAGTACCAATCCGGACTTGGAGACAGAATTGGATACAAGAGATGAACTAGGGTTTTGAGATGAGATGGTGCTGGTGAAGATGTTGATGGAGATTGCCCTCTCCGATGAGAGGAGCATTGGTGATGATGATGGCAATGATTTCCCCCTCCGGAGAAAGTGTCCCTAGCGGAACAGCTCTGCGGAGCCCTAGATTAGTTCCGCCTACATCGTGGCGCGAGTTTCATCCCGAAAGGTTGCTTATGATTTTTCCTCGACGAAAGACCTCATATAGCGAGAAGATGGCCATCGGAGGAGAGCCAGCAGGGGCCACAGAGGGTGGGAGGTGCATGCAGGGGTAAGTGCGCCCCACCCTCGTGGACAGGTGGGCCCCCCTTTGGTGAACTTCTTCCGCCCAATATTTTTATTATTTCAAAAATGACTTTGTGGAGTTTCATGACTTTTGGGTTGTGCAGAATAGGTCTCTATTATTTCCTCTTTTTCCATTATAATTCCAGTTGCGGCATTCTCCGTCTGATGTAAACCTTGTAAAATAAGAGAATAGGCATAAGTATTGTGACATAACGTGTAATAACAGCCCATAATGTGATAAATATCGATATAAAGCATGATGCAAAATTGACGTGTCGGGCTATGGATGAGATCGGCGGTTGACAAGAGAGAGGTTGGGGTGGAGCCTTAACACTGTGACTGGCCGCCTCGGCGTCGCTGTCGATGACCTCGATGTCGTGGCCGTGGATGAGACATGCCCGCATACTCTAGCGGCTGCTTGTGCTGCCGCCCGATAATGGTCGTCGGCTTCCTCGGCTGACGTCGAGGCGAAGAAGGCTCTTATGCACCTTTTTGGGCGATTGCTCCTCGAGCTCCACGGGAAGCGTGGCGGGCTTAGGCTGCGGACGTTACAGGTGGGGGATGGGGATGGGGATCTGTGGGAAAGGGCGTTTGGCGGGCGTCATCTAAGAAACTTCGGGGCCTTTGGGTATGGAGATCGATGGGTAGCTGCAGGCGAAACAAACCGGATGTTGACAATGGAGGCCTTGTGGCGGAGGCGGAGACTTTTCTAGGGTTTCGAGCAAGGGAGGGTGTGCGTGTGTGTGCGTCTTGCGCGCCGTGCGATGGTTTTAGTGTGTGTGTGTGTGTGTGTGTGTGGATGGGGGCGGGGTTTTGAGAAATGGCGGGACTCAAGCAGGGGGTGAAATGTCGGGCTATTTTGATGATAGTGCATCGCACGGTCCGGAGATAACAACCGTGTGTTATGAAAAGAAAAACCCTCGTGGCGGGCAGGTATTTCCGATGTAGGCGGGATTGGGAACAAGAAACATCGCACATAGTGCAGGAATAACAACCGTGTGTTATGAAACAGAAAAACCCTCGGCGGGCAGATATTTTTGAGAGGGGGAGCCTCGTGGAGCCCAATGTACTACAGCGGATGTGTGCGTGGCAGGTGCACCGGCATGGCACACGGTTGGTTTAGTGAACCGTGTGCATTGCGTCATCCGACTTTTCTAATGTTCATAAATTTGGCGAAAAATGGCGGGGAGAGGTGAACATGAACACACTTGCATGTCGACCAAATTTATGTATCAAAAGGGTGGTTTGATTTTCATAATACCAAATGCAACCGTGGCACCTCTCTGCATAAAGTGCAGTGTGTTGCTTGCTCCCACCCTCTTGTGTGCGGCCGAAGGGAATCCTAAGCTATGAATGCATGCCCCTCCCCTCCAGGAGGTTCACCTAGCAAAGTCTTGAAGTAGCTAGCAGCCCCCTCCTCCTCGTGTAATAGGCAGAAGGGAATCCTAAGCTATATATGAATGCATGCCCCCTCCCCTCAGCAGGGTTCACCTAGCAAAGTGTGAAGTAGCTAGCAGCCCCTCCTCCCTCGTGTCGGACAGAAGGGAATCCTAAGCTATATATGAATGCATGCCCCCAACGAGGGTTCACCGTAGTAGCAAAGTCTTGAAATAGCTAGTAGCCCCTCCCTCTTGTCGGCATGAAGAAAATCCTAAGCTATGAATGCATGCCCCCCAACGAGGTTCACCTAGCAAAGTGTGAAGTAGAGCTACCCACCTCCCTCATGTTGGCACGAAGGGATTCCTAAGCTAGGAATGCATGCCCCCAACCAGAGTTCACCTAGCAAAGTCTTGATGTAGCTGCCCCCCCTCCTCGTGTAGCCACGCGAAGGGAATCCTAGCTAAGCTATGAATGCATGCCCTCCCCCAACCGAGGTTCACCCTAGCAAAGTGTGAAGTAGCTAGCAGCCACCCCTCCTTGTGTCGGCGCACGAAGGGAATCCTAAGCTATGAATGCACATGCCCCAACCGGGTTCACCTAGCAAAGTGTGAAGTAGCTAGCAGCCCCCCTCGTGTCGGCCTGAAGGGAATCCTAAGCTATGACCAGGCCCCTCCCCCAGCGAGGTTCACCTAGCAAAGTCTTGAAGTAGCTAGCAGCCCCCCACCCCTCGTGTGCCACGAAGGGAATCCTATTTAGCTATGAATGCATGCCCCCAGCAGAGGTTCACCTAGCAAAGTCGATGTAGCAACCCCCCCACACACACACACTTTCGTTCGGCGGGCGGAGAGGCATATATCTCACCAAGATGGATCGTAAAAGCGGACCAGAATAATCCACCTTGATCGTACAACCTCTCTCTTATTGTTAGTAAAAGTGATGTGCATACATGCGACCCGGAGATGGGCTAGCTGCCAATAATCCATAGTAGCTAGTCCACGAAGACAACCACTGCATGCGTGTGGCCCAAACATATGTATGGAGAGGTGTGTTTTGAGTAACAATGAACAACTTTGATGTTCGACCGTGATTTCAAATTAGGTTGTGATGCATATGTATGTTACACCACACTTCAAAAAGCAGCGGGATTCATATATGCATGCATGTGTGCATAGTATATCGCTCAAACTTAATTAGATGCGAATCTCACCATGACCTATACTACGATAACACTAACCAAATGAAGAATCCGCCATGGTAACCTATCTTGTTGTTGGTCAAGGTGATCATGGATGTCCACAGTATGCGAATATATAGGCTTGTCGGCGATAACCACGAGGGGTGTGTCGTTGAAGGCAACCACTACATGCATATGTATGGAGGTGATGCGTGCATGCATGTTTGAATACACAACATTGATCTGGCGTGTGTCAAAATCATACACTAGCTTCCCACCACAGGCGAGATCGGTTCATGATGGTGTCGTTGTACTAGCCACTTGACTCGGCGGGAGGATTCATGCGTACACATTCATATCGTGTGCTCAAAGTGTATCATGCATGTCAGCCGAACAAAATATTAATCCCTCTAAGTCAAATTAACCTCTCTTGTTGTCGAGCAAAAAGAAGTGATAGACCAAGCGGGCCACGAGATGGAAAGCATCGATATCGATAACCGCTTAAGTGGGTGCGAGAGGACAACCACCACCACTTTGCATGTGGGCCAAACATATATGTTGAATACCCAAAATGCACAACTTTGATCATACATGCCTCAAAAACCGTAAACCATGCACCCATAGAGTGAGGTTCATATCAAGCGTACTACATATGATGGTCCCCTTCCCCTCTTCACCACATACTATATATCCTGCCGTAATATATGTACAACCCAAAGAATCCTCATCGGCGGTGAAATTAAATAACCTCTCCGAGGTAGGTCAAAGTGATGCATGTATCGGCGATGGCCTCGTCGGCCTGAGATGGGCGTCACGTGAGTGTCCTAGCTAAGATATATATGCATCGGCACAAAAGGTGTTGTGTGATGTTTGAATAACCAATTTCACAATTTTGATGTGGCACGTGCCTCGGTAACCAAAAAGTCCGACCTTTGAGTGAGGTGTACTTGTTCACGCAGACATATCGTATAGTATATATGCTAGTCCCCTCCACCTCTTGACACATACTATATACCACCATAACACAAACAAAAAGATTATACCTTGCTGGTTAAATTAACCTCCTTTACGGCTGTTAAGTCAAAGTGATGGGCGACAACCAGCGGGCCAGAGAAGCGTCTGGCAGTGTCGAGTGTCGTTTAGGACAACCATCGAGTGCATGTGGCCAAAACATTTATGTATGAAAGGGTTGTGTAATGTTTTAAATAACGATTTCACGACTACGATGTGGCACCGGCATGCCTAACAAAGCAGCCAACCCACACGGTGGCTCATAACTCGTAGTGTGTCTGAGCCACCCTCCACCCCAGATGCACACCCACCCACCACACACACACACGTGAATCCACCACAACTATGATGCATGTTAAATTAATTATCCCTTGGTGAACATACATGTTACCAAAGGAGGGGCGTTTTAATTTCAAAAATTAACGAGAGATCATTAAGATGTTTTAGTACATTGATTGACTTTCTATGGGTATAATGTAAAAAAAAAACAAATTTGAGCAACATGCACACGTGACAGTGCACCTAAATGGATTGCAAAAACACATGTGTCTCACCGGGTGCATGTTTACTCCCCGAGCAACAAATTTCAAACATTAAGAATCTTGATTTTTAAATTCTAGTATATCCAAAACTTATTTGAAGTTCATGAAACTTACCGTGTTGTCATATGGACACCAATACAAAGTGGCATTGTACTTTTTTTGTCAAATTTGAGACCAGTTTTGATGTAATCTTTATCTAATTACAGGCGGAGATTATTAATAATTGGGAACGATATCCCAAGCGGATTATTTATGTGAACCATGAGCGTTAGACCAACAATGGATATTTGCCATGCTTGGTTAAGCAATAAAGTGGCAGCATTAATCATCAAATAGAAAAACAATATATGTGCCGCCTTACGACCCGTAATGGCGTCTGCGGCGGCGTGAGTTGACAAGGCGCATGCGAGCAGTCCGCCCATAGCGAGCGGGGGGGCGTGCGTGCAGAGTGTGTGAATTAGCCAGAGCGTGCTCTGCGCGAGTGTCATCGGGGGCGTGCAGTAGCTATGTGAAACTTTGGTAGGCATGCCAGCATTCCGATCGCTGAGCTCACCGGGAAGCGAGCCATTGGTTTGACCGCCCGCTTCGCCTCTCTCCCCAACTCCCACTACTCCATATTAATAATGCTTGCGGCCGCGCACCCCATCCTTGCTACACACACACAATCCTCTCTCTCCGCTTGCAACCTCGGCGCGCTCTCGGTCCTCAAACCCGTCGGCGTATGAGAGCCATGGCTTACCCCATGGAGGGAGTAGCTCTGCGGGGCTTTTAAAGCACGAACGCAGCGATGGAGATGAGAGGCAATTTCCGTCACCCGGAAAGTTATCGCTGCACCACAGCGTCATCGGCGGCGTCGAACTTCCACATCCGAGGCGGAGTTCACACCGACTCCGGCGACCACTCGGCGGACGACTCCGGCGGCGACGGATAGCTAGTTAGTCATCTATACCCATTTATGTGTCAAATAGATCATAGGGTTTCTCTGGTTACTCCTGCATCCCCCTTTTGGAATAGAAATCATGTGGTTATGTTCTCCCAATCCATGAAATCTGAGTAAGTTTCGTTAGATCCGTGTAGTGTATTGATTGTTTGAATGGTATAGGTGATAAGTGATTAGTTGTTTCATCATGCAAGCGATTTACTGCTAGTAATCAACTAGGGTTAGTGTTCTTGCTAATAATTCCTAGCAAGGACTTGACAATTGATTTTGAATGACCTACATATGTTTGTGCCATTATTTTCTTCAAGATTGGTCGTACATACGGCATTGTGCTTAAAATCGAACCATAATCTCTGAATATGTATAAATAAATAGCCATAAATCCTAATCCTACTTCAAGGCATGTAATCAGTGATTTGATGCCAAATTTGTTTTACTATATGTATAGGTGCTGTCGGTGATGTGGAGCGAGGATGAAGATGCCGGAAGGAGGTACAAGAGGCGAATCATGAGGAGCTTTATGCGGAATGCATAACATGCGTATTAGGACTGGAGCGATGGCTATGGATGCCAATTTTGCAACCACAAGATTCATGGCGTATCTAAGTGTTCTTGTGCATGAAAGAGGATGGGTCGTTGGCTCCTTAAAGCAAAAGTATTCTCGCGAGGGTGGTGCAGTAGCGTCGCCCTGATACACGGAGAAGTTCGAGGATCGTGCCGTCCGCATGTGAGATGAGATGTGGGATGGATCGAAGTATATGCGGCAGTATGTAATGGCGGTTGAACTATGTACTTATGGTTGAACTATGCTTATATGCGTATGCGCTTATTATCTATGTGCTGAGTATGTTAAATATTTTGCCAAATTTTGGTAAAAATTACAATGGGGACAAATAAACCAGGACGAGAGGTAATACGTCAATCACACACGGTTCCCAAAATTGGAACCGTGTGCAATGACTATCATTTTGCCTTTGCGTCAATCACACGCAGTTCACTCTAGCAAACCGTCGCCCCAAAATTCTTTGTTGGGCAGAAAACCCTCACCACCCAATTCAAAAAGAAAAAAAACCCTCACCATCCCCACCTCACAAGAACCCTCACCCGCCACCCACCTCGGCCCCTCAGTGCGTTCCCCATTCACACTGCTGGCTCCTTCATGTCTATGCCATGGCACCGCCTATCGTGGTGGTAAACACTTAGCTCGATGCTGCCGCCGCTGCCGAGTTGCCGGCAAAGCCCACATATCGCCACTTTAAACTTGCGCTGCCTATCGCCATCGACTTTCTCGGCGCTATTCGCGGTCGACCCAGCTCCTTCGGTTGGGAATCTGCCGTCTTGAGAGTTCTTTCTCATGGGCGACAAGGTAACTAATTTAACGAGATATTATCTCATCTCTTATCCTAGTTCATCTGCCTCCTTTAATCACCGGCGGAAATCACCGTGAATTCATTTTATTAGAGCTGATTTGAGGTTTTCTTTCATTCATAGAATATACGATGCACGATACTTGAGGACTTGGCGACCGCCGCCAGAATTCCATCTCATCGTGCGAGATAACTTGAGGGCTTACGTGGTATGTTCAATCTCACCCTAAATCGGTTGGCATGGCCTACTTTCTGAGCAGTTCTAAATATTGCTACATTTGGATAAAGGTGCATGAACCATATCGTCAAAGGATTTTCCCCTCTTCTTTCTATATTAGGCAAATTAATGATGTATTGTTCTTTCGATTACTCTCATATTTCCATGACATCATGTTTACCCTATCTCTTTAATTATAGACTTTTGTCCTTTGATTTCAATTGCTGTACAGTTCTTTCAATTTGGGCCCATATTTGCATGTTACCATATTTTCTTTAACAACCCTACCATTTTCTCTAGGACATCCCTCGCTATACAGATTATGTAGTGCACAAATTTTCCCTTTACATACATCAAGGCTCCATGAATGTCATACTACGCACAAACCATGGATTTACAATCGTTGCTCTTGTAAGACTTGATGAGCGTCGTGACTCCTATTTTGTACTGGCTTTTGGAATGAAATTGCAAGTTTTATGTCTTGAAAATGGCACTAAAATTACTTGCACATAGAAGGGCCTGGTCATGAGACATATGCTAACTTCCCGACAAAATCATCCATCTAGAGTTTGTTGAAGTAAGTTTTCTTTTCAACTATCTGCATATGTTGACTTACCCGCAATGTCAAATGAATTGTGTAGTATTTAAGCAACCAATTGTTATTCCCTTATCTTACTATATTCCTACCTAATAACTTCTAGTTACCAATACACTTTTCTATTGCCTTGTTTTAACTAAATATTCCCTATACTCCCATTTCTATCGAGAGCGCCCGACAAGGAGACTCTGGAGGTGGAGAGCAGGGGCTGCCAACAAGCGGAGGTGGGGTGAGCTAGAACCATAGCGACTCCAGTGAGCCTAGACTTAATCAGCAGCCTCCCGATGATATGTTGAGAGTCATCATCTCCTCACGCCAATCAAATATGGGCATGAGACAACCCTCCTTTCGGCGGTGGCGCCCCTATAGAACTCTAGCCCTCTCGACCTCATCGACACCAACAAGCTCTACTATGCACTACAAAAAAAGACACATCCGTGACATTTTGGGCCGAACGGATTTTTTTTCTGTCATACATATGACACTTCTATGACGATAATTGTGACAAAACCCGGTATCATCATAGATTTGGTGGGCTCCTACTTCTATGACAAAAATCATGACAGAAAAACGGGCTTTTCGTCACAGGCGGGCGGAGGCGCCTACATGTCATTCTTTGGGCCGTCCATGGCGGAAAAACCATGGTAGAAGCGAGGGAGGAAAATTTGAGGAGTTGCGGTTACGGTGGGAGGTCGGGGCGGCGATGTCGCGTTCTCTCGTACGTCGTCTGGCGTGTGTGCGAGAGTTAGCTCTAACTAAACCCGCGGCGTTGGGCTCTGGCGAACCCGGCGATTGCACTCTCGAGCTATCGTTCACGAACCCGCGATCGATCGATGGCTAATGGCGAACCCGATGGGCGATTCGCCGCTGCTGCTGCTAGCGAAGCGATCGATTGGATGAGCGATGGCGTTGCGGGGGGTTGGATGAGCGATGGCGGTGGCGTTGCCTCGGATGAACGGGACCCGTGGTGTGGAGGGCTGGATGAACAATAGGCGGTGGAGGGTGGCCGTGGAGGGTGGTTGAACAGGACCCGTGGTGTGGAGGCTGGATGAGCATGAGCGGTGGAGGGTGCCCGTGGAGGGTGGTTGAGCGATGGTGGTGAAGTAAGCGGCGGTGGAGGCTGGATGAGCGAGGGCGTGGAGGTGGAGGAGGTCGGCGGTGGAGATGAGCGGTATCCGTGGAGTCTCGTTTTGCGGTCGCCACACCTCCGATGAAACGGGACCCCGTTTGACCGTAGGAGGTCCGTTTAAATCCGTTTTGCGATGCGCCACACCCTCCCGATCAACGAGGACCCCGTTTACGACCGTAGGAGGTCCGTTTCCTCCGTTTCTTGATGCGCCACCCCACCGATCAACGGGACCCCGTTTGAGCGTGGGAGGTCCATTTCCTCCGTTTTGCGATGCATACAGCCCTCTTGATCAACGGGACCCGTTCGAGCGTGGGAGGTCCGTTTCCTCCGTTCTGCGATGCGCGAGCCTCGTTTCCATCGCTGTCCGTCCAAGCCCTCCCGATGAACATGACCGCATTCGTTCCGACCCGGCCGGTTGGCTCCCAGCGTTCGTTGCCTCCCGATGAACATGGCGCATTCCGTTGCCTTCCATGAACACGGCGCATTCGTTGCCTCCCCATGAACACGGACGGCGATGTTGTTTCTCCGTTCGACCCAACCATGTACACGAGCCCTCGCCCGTGCGTGTCGTGTCGCGAGTAGGCGTTGAGACCCGCCGTATGTACACATCGTGGCGTATTTTCTTTCTTGCACCACGGCGGCTGTGCGTGCGTGTACATGCTACGTCGGCGCCTCTACTACGACGCGTCGCGCCTCTACATCCACCGGCATATATATGCATTACGTTGCGACCAGAATGACAACGCTTCGTGCGCCCGACCAGGTGGATCGGTATCGAGCACTTCCTTGCGAAGATGTAACTGGTGGGTCCCAGCGATCGAGGGGTGAATCGTTTTTTGCGGACGCGCTTCCTTGCATGCGAAGATGTTGCTGGTGGGTCCTAGCGATCGGCGAATCATTTTTGCCGGACGCGCACTTCCTTGCGTCGAAGGTGTAGCTAGTGGGTCCCAGCAGTCGAAGCGTTTTTTCGCGAAATCGGTGGCCCGTCCGGTGGGTCCAGCTGTCGGTGGAGGAATAATTATTTTGCGGCGTAATAAGGAGGCACTTCCTTGCTGCGGCCGTGGACCTTTCAACCTCTCCGCATGCAGTACTCTTCAATGGAAGTCGGTCGTTGACCACATTGACCCGCCGTGCGAGAGCACCACGGCGGTGGGCAATGAGTGAGCCTAAGAAGGGGCGACAGAGGCGGGGAAACCTCGTGATGGTTTCCCGGAGGGAATCTCGATTATCGAGAGGTTTCTTGGTTAGTCCGCCGTCGCGGAGAATAACAACAGGTGTGGGTGAGTAGAGGGATGGCTAGGCCATGATGGGAATCTGGTGGGGCGGTGAGGCTGCTGTGGCCGGCACTGACGGCCCATGAGGAGAGGAGCAGAGCAGTCCGCTAAGCGCTTGTTTGAGTGTTTGAAGCGAGGAAGAAGCGGAGATTGAAGAAGCACGGCGGCCGTTGGATGGACATCAACCGTCCGCGCTGTCGTCAACCTTTTTTAGGAAAGCCTCAAATCTGGAAAGCAACATACAACCCATCTGCCATTATTTCTAATAATTTACAGCCCATTTGCTAATTCTTAAGGTTTTTGGAGCCCATATTCTTTTTTTCAACATTACAGCCCATATTGTGGCCACGGTTAAAAATTATGAAATTTTGCATATTTGGTGCGGTCCGAACTGTTTTAATCGAAATTTCGACTCACATTCAAACTGATTTTAAAATAAATGTATATCTATATAAAATCCAACAAATTCTCCGCATAAAAATTAATGTAATTTAAAATCTTGAAATCAAAAATATATTTGAAACTAATACGGTTTGATGTGTTTTAAAATGTACATCCCATTTGTCATTCTTGATGGGCCATTTTCTCGGCCAGCATGATAAGCTCTCCTCATCTTGAAAGATTTGCAACCCAACAGGCACGACAAAGCGACTTACTTGGCAAATCACAAAAAAACTGGGTTGTGGCCGTGGACCCAGCTGTCGACCTCTCCGCGTCTGATACTCTTCGATGGAAGTCATTCCTTGACCACGTTGACCACGCTGTGGCGGAAGCACCCTGACGGTGGGCGGCAGCGAGGCCTAGGAAGGGCGGCCGAAGCCGGGGAAAACGGCTGTGGAAGCCAGCGGAGAGAATCTGAGGTTCCTTGGTTCGGCTGCGGTGTGAGGCTGCTGCCGTCATGCATGAACTGTGGCCAGTGGGAATAATAGAAGGCGGTGAGGCCTCCGCGCAACCTGACGACCCGCAGGAGGCGGAGCATCGGCACGACCGTGCTGCTTTGGTGGTGGGGCAAGAAGACCGAGGTTGAAGAAGCACTCTGACCGTTGGATGGACATCGTCAGTCCTTGGAGCTAGAATCGTTCATATTGACTAAGTTGAAAGCCCTTCGTCCCGTCAACTTAGTAGGCCCACAAGACAGCCTCCCACCAAGGTGGGTCCTAGCTAGCAGGGGTATTCATTTTTTGTAATAAGGAGGCACTTCCGATGGGTCCAGTGACAGCGGGGGAGCGTTTCTTTACTAAATCTGGTGGCCCGTCCGGTGGGTCCCAGCAGTCGAGTGGAGGAATAATTATTTTCCGCATAATAAGGAGGCACTTCCTTGCGGCATCGTGGACCGGTATCGACCTCTCCGTCTGATACTCTTCGATGGAAGTCGGTCGTTGACCACATTGACCACGCTGTGACGAGAGCACCACGGCGGTGGACAACAGCGAGAGCCTAGGAAGGGAAGGCAGCGGGCAGGCCACGGGAGGCGAGGGCGGTACGGTATACCGGCCAACCCACACGGAGGCGAGGGAAGCGGTGACCGGCGGCTGCTTTGGTGGCTGGAGCAAGAAGACGGAGGTTGAAGAAGCACTATGGCGTTGGATGGACATCATCACGGTCCTGGAGTATTGACTAAGTTGACAAAGCCCTCCGTCCCGTCAACTTAGTAGGCCCTAAGTCAGCCCAACAATATGGTGGGTCCCTAGCGAGGGGTATTCATTTTTGGGCGTAATAAGGAGGCACTTCCTTGCGTGCGAAGATATAGCTGGTGGGTCCGACACATCGGCGGGGAACGTTTTTTTGAAATCTGAGGCCCTTCCTGTGGGTCCTAGCTGTCGGTGGAGGAATCATTATTTCTGGCGTAATAAGGAGGCATTTCCTTGTGTGCGGCCGTGGACCCGGTGTCGGCCTCTCCGTCTGATCCACTTCCTATGGATGTCGTTCATTGACCATATTGACCACGCCCGCGAGAAACGCAGGCGGTGGGCGATGGCGAGCCTAGGAAGGAGCGACGGGCAGGGGAATACTCGGCAGTTGTTTCCCAGCGAATCGAGGTTTATTGGTTTGTCTGCCGTCGTGGGAGAATAACACATGTGTGGGTGAGTAGAGGATGGCTAGGCCAGCGATGGGAATGCACGGTGGGGCCGTGAGGCCTCTTGCTTGCAACATAGCGGCAGCCGGAGGAGGAGCGAGCAGTCCGCGGCGCTTGTTTGGCCAGGTGGAGCATGAAGAGCGAGAGATTGAACAAGCACGACAGCCGTTGGATGGACATCCAACGATCCTTGCTCGTGTGTTGACTAAGTTGCGAGGCGTTGCGTGTCGTCAACCTTTTTATGAAAGCATATCGTCAACCTGTAGTAAGCGCACAAGTCAGCCTCAAATCATGGAAAACAGCATACAGCCCATCGCCATTATTTCTAATAATACAGCCCATTTCTAATTCTTATGGTTTTTTGGAGCCCATCTTCTTTTTTTTAACATTACACCCCATATTGTGGCCCACGGTTAAAAGTATACAAAATTTTGCATATTTGGTGCGGTCAACTGTTTTTAATCGAAATATCGATTCACATTCAAACTATTTTGAAAAATAATTTATATAAATATAAAATCAAATAATTTTCCGCATAAAAATCAATGGAATTTAAGATCTTGTAATGAAAAAAAATTGAAACTAATTCCTGTTTGATGTGTTTTAAAAAAAGTATAGGCCATTTACGGGCAAACGAATGAAACTCTCATCATCTTGAAAGATTTGCAGCCAAGAGAACCGATAAAACAAGTAGGCCTTGTTTGGGTATTTCTTTAAAAAAATAGAACTGGGCTAGCCATTTTCAGCAAGAAAAAAAAAACTGGGCTCATGATGTGGTAAACATAAATAAAACCACAGCTGGGCAGACCCCTGACCCCTTTGCCACTGTTGTTACCCTGATCCGTCGCTAAAACTAGTATAAATAACAACTGCTTGTTCCTAAAAAAAACTACGCGACTTCTTGGGTCCACAGGTGTCGGCCGCTTCGTAGTGTAATTCTCGTTTATTATTCGTTGACAATGGCGTGAGCCCGGATGTCAACCATTAGGAGGAACCATAATTTTGGGCTTGTACTATAGAGGCACTTGCTTGCGTCTTGCCATGGCGGCTGGTGGGTCCCTCTTGTCATCCTCTCCCGTCTGATCATCTCCTTGTTCCTCTCGGTTGTTGTGGCGTTGACAACACAAGAGGCGGCGCACCACGCATGGCGGCGAACCAAGGCATAAAGGCGGAGGGCGATAAGCGAGGCCTCGGGCCGGAGCGAGCGATAGCCGTTGAAGATCGCTGGTCGATCCTGGCGGAGAATCGAGGTTGGTGGTTGAACGCGGGTGCATGTTAGGGGCTGGCGTCGCTGGGAGAATAACAGGGCGTGTGGGGAATAGAGGAGGGGCGCCAGCGTTGGAGAATGCGTGGTAGGGCAGCGGGCGCAACCAGGCATGGGAGGTGGGAGGAGGCGAAGCCGACAGGGATGGTTTAGTTTGGGCGGTATTTGGAAGAAGAAGACAAGAGATAGAAGATACCGACGGATGTTGGATGTCAATCCAACGGTGGTAAGCGAGAATCGTTTGTTGGCGGCTAGTAAGTCGACACCATCTTGGATGAGCTATTTCCTCGCTGGTCCCAAATGTCAGAATCCAAATCTGTCACGGTCATTCAGCCTTTCCTATGAAAATTTACAGCCCATTTGATGTGCTAGTTGAAATAAGTTTGTGGGTCTTTGGTGGGGCTAATCACTTGGCTTCTATAATGCACAGTGAGCTCAAGCAGCCGGCGTGAGTGATGTTACTTCCCTTGGTGGTGATTTGTTACAATATTTCACTCTAAATTAAACGAATGGCAACCCATTTCCCTGGTTTCAAAGAAAATATGGCAGTCACAGCCGAGTTGAAAAGGGCAGGAACATCTAACTCCAGCTTACAAACTATACAAAAGCACGAGGTTGATTGTTCATCGGGTTTAGAAAAAACCCAGATTGAAAAAGGCAACAACATCTAACTCCAACACTGTTTCGGCGGTCATAGTCAAATGGATCGGTCGAGGTCCATAGAATGAACATCTGGGTCATAAAATTTACTGGATTATGACCACAATATGTTGTAAATAGAAGCCGAGCACGTTCGAGCTCTTTTGCCCACACGAAAATCCTTTTTTGCTCTTGACATACCCATCCGTCAAAACCATGCTGCGATAAACTTAAGCACGATGGACAATAGTAACCTCGCATTGATGGGAAGAATGTGACAAATCTTGTGTTTGCACGGTTGGCTACATATCGTTCTAGCGTTATTGTCTTCAATCGAATCTCATGAAGTGAGAAAATCGATGCTTACAAATCCACCGATTGGTTATAACTTTCTTACCCGTCCTGTTGCCTAAATAGACATGAAGATTGAAAGCAGTTAAGGTCTAAAGAAGAGTGTCGAAGAGCAACAGCTGAGCAGTTAATTCTAGTACACTATATGCGGGCTTCAATATCGTGAAATTATCACCTTTATATACAACTTCTCGGACATGGAAAGCATTGCGAAAGCCAATAATCTTGTTGAGATCAAAACTATTCATTTGGATATATAAGATCTTGTGAGAATCCAGCACCATTGATAGGCCATCCATGGAGAAACTCTTCATTGAGCATAGAACATAATATTAGTACAAAATATGTACTCCAATATGATATATAAATTATCTTGAAATTTAAAATGCAGCTTATGGTTACAAGTGTAGATGATAATATAAAGTACACGAAGAGCTGTGGAGCCAAACACCATATTGAAATGAGCACGAGAGATCATGTATTACACCCAAGGTCTCCAGTTTAGGTGCGAGAGGGCGGTTATTTGCAAGGTGAATAACTACAATCAAGGATGAACCTTTGAAGTGAAGGGCATCTTGGATGATGAGCTGCCTTCCGTCAAAAGAAATTCCAATTCTTACAAGGTTAAGGCGACTTTATTTGGAGACAACCGATTCTAACTATGAAAACAAGCACCAAGCACTCAGGTAGCAGGGCAAGCTGGAGTGGATGATCTTTGTGTGATAGACCTCGATACGAACCCGCACAAGTGAAAGTTTCTTGAGAAATGAGAATTGAAGGTTTAGTACCAGATTATGCAGTAGGTAGCCCAGTATAAAGGTGGTGGTGTGGGAGAGGAGGAAAAACCATGAGATGGACATCGGTCTTTGAGGCATAAGTTCATGGCATTGATATGTGGTATGTGATTTCGGGAATAGTAGAACTCAAGCAGTTGTAGTTCTGTGAATTCATGGGATTTCAGCCAGGCGTCCACCGTGCGAGGGCATGGTATGCTTGCTTAGGTAGAATAGCGGGATCACGGAGGCTTTGAGCACAGCCACGGTGGGAGGAGATGATGGCTCTGGGGATTTCAAAATCATTGAAGAGAGATAGTGGCGGCGGTTAAGATTAAGGGCCTGCGCACGGCGCCATAGAGGCGCCACAATTGAAGGACTTGGGTGTGGCAGCAATCCTTGGTGGGGAGAAGCGAGATGACCTCCCCAAGGATGGCGTCAGGAGATCGCTGATCACGGTCCACCGAGATTCTATGGGTTCACAGGATCCGGTGGGGGCGGGGTCGCCCGCTTCTCCCGTGCTGCGGGTGCGGGATCTACAAGCAGGCATCGCCGTTGGCGAAACCTCATCTTCTTAACCTTTGGGGTCACCGACTCCATTTTCCTCGAGGCGTCACGTCGCTCATGAATTTAAGCGAGTAATGAATGGTGAGCCTAGTTGTAGTCTGACGGCGAAGAAGAAGGGGGCTGGGGTTTTACTGTAGGAGTGAGGAAGAAGGGGAGCTGGGGTTTCTGTAGGAGTGAGGTGAGAATTTGGGGAGTCAGAGTGGGCGAGCTGACATGAGTGGGTGGGGCGGGGAGGAAGAAGAGCACCCAGGATTTTTGGGGGGGTGGGTCGGTGTCTTTGGGTGTGGGTGGCGCCTAGAAAGAATTACTACTAATGCAGTGGAGACACTCTACAGCTACCGAGAAAAACAATTACTACTAATGCAGTGGAGACACTCTACCATACGGCTACTCCTAGGTCATTGAAGCGTCTCCCTCTCTTGAATGCCGTTATACTTTTGTTCACCGACATGCGGGCCATGTAGCGCTGAGCCCAAATGCCATCCACCAAATTAGAAGGCAATATGCGGTAGGAGGTCACCCGATCGTGGCAGCGGTAATGTGACCGTCATATCACAAACCCCACCTCCTCGCATGTCTAAGTTTGTGAGAGAAGCAACCATCATTTCACTCTTAGCTGAATCCCTTCTCCCTCACCGTCTTCAAGAAAACAACACTTGCATCGCCCTTTGTTCTTCTCTCCCAGCGAAGGGAAGGTAAGCGGATCCGTGATGTTGGTATATTTCGTTCAAAGAAAAAAGAACTTTTGCAAAGCGATAACCGATCCTCACTCTCTTTTTGTTTCATTTCATTGCGATTGTGTTTTACTTTCGGTGGTTTCCTAGTATTCGTCGGTTTCATGATGGACCAAGGAGAACGAGGCAAAGATCTGCCGATATTGGAAGCGAGGCGGCGGAGGCTGATCCCCACGACGAAGAGCTCCAAAAGATGGAGGCAACCACGGCGACCCAGATCGCTCACGGCCACTCTGAGATGGCCAAGCGCCCGTTTGAGGTTCAGCCCGCGGCACTGAGGAGCACTTTTCCCCCTGAGGATGTGTCCCCGGTGAGCTACCCAAAGTGATTTCCTTCTTTGCCGATCTCGATTGTGGTTTTCATCTAAGTATGTGGTGATTTTTTAGAAAAGGAAGTATGTGGTGATTAATAATGCAAAATTTTATTAGCTTGATGCCATGCTATACATAGTGGTTTAAATAACTTGTGTTTCTTATCTTGATAAGTAATTCAGAATTTGTTTACATTTCAATTAGAGCCACGATGGAGACAAGGATTGTGTGGTTGTGCATGTCACTGCTATGGGGAAAGCAACCAGTTCTTAGGCTTTTGGATCTGGAAGCCATTTGCGGTTATACCAATGAAGAGGTGTATTCTAGCCTCCTTTGTTGTCGGCGTGTTGTCCGGGTGTCTTGAAGCACAAAGTTCAAGGCTACTCCTTCATTTGTGAGGCATCTTGTTCTTGTCAAGCTTACGAGGAAGATGATGTGGCATGCCTCCACAAACAAGTTTATCGATGGCAAGGCCACAAGGTTGTCTTCATGAAGGTTCACGAGATTGAGCTGCTTCTGGGGCGTCCTCGATGATGTTCATGGCAAGGTCCGTCTTGTGTCAGCCCAAATTAGATTGAGGCATGAAATAGTTGCCCCAACTAGTGTTTAATAGTAGTTTGGATTGTGTCTAATTATTGAACCTTGCACATTATCGACCCCTCTTGGGGCTAGTACTCTGTTTGAATCCGTCTATGGGCTATTTTGCTACTTTTGTGTGCCCGTGAATCATATAAGCAACTATGTATCTTATTACGATGGTTCATGCGGTTAATTGAGGCCACAATGTAATAAATTCCAAGCGTTCAACGCTAGTCCAAGCTCATGTGGAACACTCATTAAACTTCGTCTTCATAAAAATCTTGAAAAGCATAAGTTAAGCAGTTTTAAACATCTCAATGATTCATAGAACATAACAAACATATACTAGTTCACAGACAAAAGACAAAGTCACGAGAAGGTTTACAAATCAGGAAAAAACAAGCAAGGCTTCTCTACGAGCAAAGGGCCTCGGTGAAGCTTAAATTTCTGGAGTTCACTCTGGTTTTTCTTGTTGCCACCATCCGAGTTAGGTTCTCTCATTCCGAATAACCAATTATAATTGTGGTCTCGATTTGGAATCTGAAGCCTGATTTCATGCGATTATCTTGACAGGTGAAATTCTTGTGCATTCCACTAAATTTAAGCACGCTATTTGCAGAAATAAGCAGACCACAATGCCTCTTGTCCGCACTTTGTCAAAAAACGCCCGTGCAGCCGTGCGGCTAGTCCTCATCCATGGATGAACTGGTAGAAAGTGCATTCGGACTAGGATGCGATTGTTTTAAGCTCGTCCACCCTGCGCAATCAGGAAGTAAAGCGTCTGAATCAACCGTTTAGATTGCGTTGGTCATTCTACCTTAGTTACTACCAATGAGGATACCTTGAAGGCGGGAGGTTAGGCGGCGACAGCGAGGATAGCCATCTCATTTGCGCAGTTGTACTAAAACTGAGGTGTGTGCTTTTGATTGCAGCGGATAGAAAGCGATACGGAGACAGACATCCGAAGCGATATGGAGCAGAGACATCCCTGTTTGCGCCAAATCTGAAATACAGGTTATTTAAGCGGTAGCGGAGATATTAGTAATTTCCCCGTTTCCTCTTAGAACCAAGTCCTAGATTCATGCTACAACTTTCCCACTTTCTTCCTGTTTGAACCAACGCTTTGAGTTGACTGTATGAACTAGCTTTACTTCTAATAATAGTAGAAGTCTAGGTGGCTTTGGAACAGCGGACGGAGTAGAAAAGGATCCACGAAGGGGAAGAGCTGGGGCAGTAGAGCAAAAGCAGGGTTTGAAGGAATATATACAGGGTCGTCGACATGTGGCAAAAGGGCAGTGGGAGGCGCATCTTAGCCTAATGCAGGAGGGAAGAAGAAGGGGTGGGAGGCCCTCCAGGCAGCACTCTCTCGGAAGAGCAGCCTGCGGCTGCCCGATCGGGGCCAGCGCGGGCAGCCGTTGGTCTCCTCCCTACCGCCCGCCGACGGCAGTGAGCGATGCACCTACACCCTGCGCGGTCGAGGTTGTCGGCGGATTTGTGACCAACCGTGAGCTGAGAGAGAGAGTGTGGCCACCTATGTCTTGCTTAGATCTGGAGAGCATGAGAGAGTGAGCGAGAGGAACCCTAGTAAAGCAAGCGCTAAGGCTCCTGCTTTTATATATAGTGGAGTGATTTTGTTGTACGGCTTCAAAAAATGCGCTCCCTCGTGTATGCTGCAGTGGGTGTGAGAGAACTAGTGATGTCGTGCACCTTCTCTTCGTGAGTACAATATATACTATGCCCAAGAAGCGTTACGCATAAGAGTAATAATATAAGTGTGTGGCGTGTGAGCTAAAATAAAATGTGTGCGCCGTCTTTGTTTTTTAGAAGTTACGAGGTAGGGTGTGAAGAGCACATATGTGCGTGGCGTCTACTGCGGATGAGCGATGGGTGCCACGTCTTGAGTCTGCGAGGACTCGGGAGAGTTGTGACTCGTGAGGGTGCGTGTGCGTGAGAGAGGGGCGCGTATCAATGCAATGCATGTGTCCGTAAATCATTATCTCGACAAGCGTTAAGCCACAAGCCTTTTCACGTGCGAGCGCGTAGAAACCGTTAGATCGGCATCCAACGGTGTCGGTTTGCCATGTCATTTAACAGAACAGCCACTCCTCCTACACACAAATCTTCCCGTGAGTGTTAGCAACGTCGTATGCTCCCTCCGTTCGAAATCACGGTGCATATAGCTTTATTGAAAATTAGAACCTCTAAACTTTTTGAGTTTTCGTGTACCAAATTGCACATGTAGAATACCACATATATCATTTCATTCATCTTGAGGTAACTATAAAGATGGGTGAAGAGTCTACAAAGAAAGACCATCGTATCACCCTTGGCAATTTCAACCATCCTTTGAGTGTCGAGGAATATCATAGGAACTCTATATGATATGATTTTATAGGATTTTTTCCTTTAGAGCCAATTGGTCCATAGGAATAGATTCATATACTCTACATTTCAAAGGAAATAAACATGATATCATTTATATAGCTTTAGAGCTACTTGGTTCATATGAATGGATTCCTATACTCCCATAATTTCAAGGAAAATAAACATTAGTGTATATTCAATAGAAAAGTTCATATGATATGAACCAAATTACATCTCTTTACTAATCCCTCCTCATAGGACTTGAGATACATGTCATCTCTAGATTCAATTGAAAAGTTCCTATGATGTGAACCAAATGACATCTCTTTTCCAATCCTTACTCATCTCTTCCCTACAACTTCCATGTATACATCTTCTATTCCTAAATAGTTAGTACAACCCACTAGTAGCTTTTTCCAAAACGTGCAACTATGGCACAAGAACTATATAGTGTGCCAATAACTTTGAAAGATGGTTACATTTGGATGAAGCTAACCCGGCCAGTGTAGAGATGGGCAAATCCGAGCACTCTTGGCGTTGGATATCATCAACATTCCACCAGATCGCCACATGTACAATTTAGAAGACTCCATGGTTGAACTTAAGCATAATGCACAAACCTCAAAACACAAGCACTTCTCCTTTGTTCTAGAATCTTACATATCATAATTGATTATTTTTCTAAATGAATTGCCATTATTTGTTTTTTACTTTATGATTTACAATACACACCCCATGAATCTTAACATTTTATAAAACTAATTGATTTTGAATGAGATGAACTATAAGAACTAAGCGAACATCTACATCATGCATATATGACTCAAAGCTTTACATGCTATAGTGTGTATTTATTCATAATTTGGTTTGAAATCTCATGCGTTCAATACATATGTACCTTAATAGTTTTGAGTAGAGTAGCAAATTTCACGTGACCGGGTATATCAAAATGCAGGGCCCATGCATCATTGTTCCGATGATGAACCTACATCCACAATTTTTTGTCGTGATATATCTCCACTGGTCCCAGACCCAAAATGTTGCCTCGTTCCGTAAAACCAAGCGGCCCACACATATTTAAAGGCGTCGACTCGAACCGTTTACTATGACATGGGCCCTTGCGCAGTAATACTCCTACAAACCCTACACCCGCACTCATCATAGGTTTTTCTTCAAGAGCCGAGGGGCCCTTTGTAGTGGGCACCAAAAAAGGATTGTAGTGGAGACCCTACCTAGGGTGCCCTAGGTAGCTGCCCGCATCATTGTTTTCTCTTTTCTTTATGCTCTTGCGCTAGAGTGAAATGATGGTTGCTTTCCGTCCACTTAATCGGGAAAGGTGGGGCTTTGTGATTTGACCCTCATCGCTCATTTTCTACTCTTTGGTTTCGACCGGTGCCTCAATTCAACCGCTGCTCCAATGTGATTTGGTGCATGCCCGTGGAACAAGGCGGTGGATGAGCCACATTCCCAAGGGTCCTTTAAGTGTTGGCCATTTATTGGGTGAACCTTGAGTTGCTCCCAACACAGCGAGCAGCCTACCACTTGGTTTGCTCCTTGGTGAATCCCGACTATATTGATCTAAAAAATATGTTGAACTACCCTCTCCGTTCGGTTTTTTTATTTGGGCGTCTCGGTTTATAGGGCCCGTAGTTCTAGGTCATCCATTTGACTAACTAAATATGAGTTACTATGTCCAAAAAGTATATCATTGGATTCTTATTGGTTGATATGTGAAGAAACAAGAAAGAGTGAAGTTAATGCACGCCTTAGTATTTTGGATTATTTGGTTTTAGTAAGATGACTTACTCACCTAGGCGGAGGGGTAGTTGTATTTAAAAGTGGGGCGGGGCTTTTCTGCGGGTGGCGGGGATTCCGCCTAGTCGGTTCCAAGGCGAGAAACGAGGAGTGGCTGCAAACTAGGGGTGTGATTTGGGTGAGTTCTTCTTTGGACAGGTGGGGCCCGTGATTTGACTTGCCATTATCATTTTAACTGCGGCCTCACGGCGTGAGTCTCGATTCTGACCACCTCCATGTGCCTCTCCCAATGCTCCACCATGTAGTAGGAGGCTGGCTCTTGCATGAGCCCACTTCTCCACTTTTCCTTGCCTCTCTTTCCTCCACATATGCAAAAATGCCATGTAAGCCTATGTTTACTTGCTCCTCTGGTGCTTAAGCTTACATAGGCATAAAGTCGATGTGGAAGTTAATCAGAAGAGAGACTAGTTTGGTGACCCAAGGAAGAAAGCGGTGCTAAGGCGTGTACCTAGGTGAAAAGCAATTTTGAGTCTATAGCTAATTAAATAAACAAACTTAAACACCATTTCATTGGAAGAGGTCACTCCTTGGAAATGCAATAAATACTAGTACTCCTGTCCCATTATATAAGACGTTTTACACTACACTAGTTAAAAGGTTCTTTATTATGGGACGGGTCGGAAAAAAAAGATAGAGAGGGAAAAAAATACACTTATAGCCAACCTTGTTGTAGTATGAGTGACTAAGTGATGACTATGTTACATGCCAACATCGGATAGCCTAGCACCGTGTTAAATCTCAAGAAGCGCACCCGAACGCGGTCTTAAAGGCGACCATGATAGGGTCTGGCACCCTGGATCTGAATCAAGCGTCGCATGCTAAGTTCTGAAAATTTGCGAATAACCCTCCGGGATAGGATATTCACCCATAGGTCTAGAATCACGCCATGCAACGTTCGATCTCAGATCAAGGGCTCTCGGAAGCCCGTATCATGGGGAATGAAAGCCACTACCCCCTTACCGTTGGCGTTCGCTCCTCTCCCCCCGTCCTTTAATACTACGGTTCGCTCCTAGTCGTTCC